>JAUTXW010001055.1:0-280370 GCA_030620095.1 Kuschelorhynchus macadamiae
TTGTTGTTGTTGTTGTTGGTGCTGCTGTCAACGATGACGACGACGACGACGACGACGACGACGATGATGATGGTGAATCAAAAAGTTTGGTTCTTGGTGTAGTCATTCTTTTTTGATTTATTCTAAAAAAAAAAAAAAAAAATAGTAATTTTTTGTATATCCTATTTATTATAATATTTTTTGATATATTTAATTTTTTAGAATATAACCTTTTTATATTGTTGTTTACTTTTTGTTCTAGGTGCTTTATTCGAAACAGATAATAGATAAATTAGAAAAATTAAAAACATGAATATTGTTTTTTTATTAGGTAAATTTTAGTTTTAAGGAAATCCCCATGGTGAAGTATCTGTATATTTGTAATTGACGATTCTTTTATCGTCGTAAGGATTTAGAGCAACTTTTGTCTGATTAAATGTATAAGCTTTATGTAATTTTGATACAATCATTTTTTGATTAACATTATTACAAGTATTATTAAAAATACGTTGATAATAGTCATCAAAAGTTATAGTTTTAAGTGCAGTTTTATTAATTCCCTTTGCTTTTTTATAATGTTATAATTTTGAATAAAATTATCAGTTTCTAAATCTATTCCTTGATTTTTCATTTTTTTAATCTTTTCTAATTCCATTTGTGTTTTATATACTTTTATGGAATACGTTTTAGATTTAAGACCTATAAATTCTTACATAATTGTTCCATTTAGTTCATCTTTCATTAATCCTAAATTTTTTTTACTTTTTGAGGGCATATTATATATACGTTGTTATAAGGATAATCTAAAGTATCAAATAAATGAATATCTTCTTTAATATGTTGATAGATATCGTCAACGAGAAAAAAAAAATGATATATTAAAGAATCGGTATCTGTATACAAAAGTTTTGCGTTAGATCCAAATTTATTTTTTATATAGTTATAATGAAAGTCATAAAGAAACGTTTTTTTTTTGACAGATCCAAAAAAAAAAAATGCTGAAACCTACTAAATATTGGTTTTATTTATTTTTACTTCTAATCGTGACATTTCGATAAGAACAATGTCATTAGAAATACAAGTACAACTATGAAAATTTGGTTGTGAAATATAAAAATTTGCTCCAAATCTACCATTCCATCTTGTTACTAACTTAATATCTTTATGTTTGCGTACGTTTTCTATTGTTTTTCCAAAGAATGCATTATTTAATAACTTAAAAAAAAATTCAAAATCATTTTTGCTTTCTTTTCGTAAATTTGTATTTAAATCAATATGTTTTTTTTTAACCAACATGATTGATCAAATTTTAATACTTTATCTATTTCTATAATTTTTAATGCTAATTGTAAAGCTTGTTTTAAATTTCGATAATGAATTACATATTTTTTTTTAATAAAAAATGTAGTTAGCAATTTTGGAAGTTTTGATTTTGGTTGACATAAATGTTCCGGACAAAGTGGTAAATCTTTATGTAATTGAAAAAGTTCTCTAGGATATTCTATATCAACTTCAAATATATATCCAATGGCGCTATCGTCAGCAATATTTAAAATAATATTAGGTGTAAAATTATTTAGATTACTCCATTTAAATTTTTTTTGAGGTAATGGTAAACTCATTGCTGCACCATATGAATTATTAACATCAAAATACATTAAATAAGATTGAGTTAATTTTGAATCGTAAGATGTTTTAATATATTTATTATTAGCTTTACCATATCTATTCGAACATTGAGATATACTTCCTCGAATACCTCTTTCGTTGAATAAAAGCATGTCAATGTCAGTTAGTAGTAATTCTAATTCGATACCTTGTGACAAAACAATTTGATAAGTTAAACCTGGAACTGTATAGGTCCACAATGAATCTAGTTCGTATGTTCTTAGACACATATCTCTAAAGTTTTCAAAAATATCAGCCAAAAGTAGAAAACGTCAGTTTTAAGGTATAATTCTGCATATTCTTGTAAATTGTTGATATTAAAAGTATTCCAAAAACGGTTTGAGACAAAACAATATTCATATTGTGAAATATTTTTACCACTAATGGAACTATAAAAAGATTCTATTTTCGGAAATGTTGTGTCTTTTAATTGTTCCCAACAATCTAAATATCCATATGGAAAAAACTCCTTTACGTGATAGTAATTCAAATTCAGTATTTGATGTATAAAAACTTTTAAGAATATTGTTTTATCATTAGCTAAATAAGAGGATAAATTGTTAATACTGGAAGACATAAATCTATAAGAATCCAGAAATCTAAAATTAATATTCGTATTTTCTATATATTTTGTAAAAGAAATATATCTTTCTTATTAATTATAATTGTAAAGGGAAAAATTATTTTTTTCCCTTTACATTAAGCTGAGTGCTTTAATTAAGAAATAACTATCGTAGCGGAGAGAGATTGTAGAATAATACAAGTGTCATGGGGTCAGTTACGCAGATAACAAAAGGTCAAGATGATTACAAGATGAATGAGTAGCACCACGAAACTGACAATGATCTCTAACTTTTTTTTTTTTCATCGAATGCAAATGGTTTTTTACAAATAAAACAATGAGATACAGAATAAAATGTATGTAATTCTTCTTTGTTTAAAGGTTTTATTGGAATTATATTTTTAAAAATTTTGTCAATTTGGTATGTAATATTCTCAAGTTCTTTTAGGAACCATTCAATGCAGTCTTTTCCTGTAAATATTTTAAAATATGATAAAGAATTATTATATTTAAAATAATATGTAATGCTGAAAGCTTTATGTTCTTTGATATATTGTAGTCGTAGTAGTAGTAGACTTTGAATTAATTGTGTTTGGATTTATTTTTTCTAAAATACTTTCTAAATCGGCATAAATTGCAAAAGGAACTCTTTGTTTAAATTTAAAATTTGTAAATTTTAAAATATTGTTAACATCAGATGGTAAAGTTATTTTGGTTTTATTCATAGTTTTACAACAAATTAAATGTTTTTGAAGATTTTCTTCAGTTTTAAAGTGACTTAAACATCTTTCACAAAACCATTTTTTGTGACTTATATTTCCCATTTGTTGGTTTAATACACGTGATAGATCTTTAGTTAAAGCAAAATGATATATATTTGGATAGTTATTTTCATCATTAAAATAATCTATTTTATTATTACAAGGAATCATTAGTAAATTTATTTTTGGAGAATAATTTTGTTGACTTGAACACAGTGGAACAATTTGAGATTTTTTTTTATAGTGAAAATGTTAATTGATAATTTATTTAATATTTCAAATTTTAATATATTTTTAATGCATATGGAAAATTCAATGTTATCATACTTTAATACCTCACTAAAATGAGGATAAGAAGATGTTCTGTTTATATTTCTGTTTTTTTTATTACTTACTGGATATAAAGCACATACAATTGACCATAAAAACAATATTGATCATTATTTTTAATGTTAATAATTCCTTTGTATTTTAAGTAAGTTGAAAGGTCAACATTTATAGGGTAAAATTATTTATATTCACTTTTAAATGTAAAATTTCATATAACGCAAAACCAGAATCTCTTTCTTGAAATTCTTCCAATTTTTTAAAAATTTTATTTTTCGCATTTTCAGTATACCAATTTCTTTTAGAGCAGTATTATTGTGAATAATTTCGTTTTCTGAAGAAAAATGTTTTTATATCAGTTTCCAAATTATGAGGTTTAATAAACATTGCGGAAAATATAATATTAACTTTTAATAGATTTTTTTTTAATTCGTTTTTTTTCTGAATTGAAAAACTTTTATATGCTTTATTTAAAAAAATTGTTGGATCTTTAATATTTAAGTTTATAATAGCACCTGTTCGTATTCGTTCCTGAAAACACGATTCAATATCTTCCAATAATAAATTTTTTTTTAATTATTTTTAAATAGAGCAGAACGACAAAATTTTATTCTTTTTTGATTTTTAAAATTTTCCTTATAATTTGTTAAATAAGTTAAACTTGATTCAATTTTTGAAAAATTTGCAATACATTTTGATTTACTTTTTTTGACAGTTATTAATTAATTTTATTATTTTATTTAAATATTTTATCCAAAATAAATATTCATCTTTTTTTAATTAATCTGCTTACCTGCTCGATTTTATGTAGCACTCACTTTACTGACCAACTGATCAAGAGTCTGTAAGCTAATTTCAGAATTAACATCCATTTTTATAATGGACTGAAGTCTATTAGAATAGTTGAATAGGGATCTAGGCATATACATATTTTTTTAAGTTGTTGCAGTGAATTAGATTTTATTATAATACATAAGATAATTTCAGTGAATCCAAAATTATAAAGTTAACAAATTAACCCACAATTAAAGAAATAAGTTATTACACCTTATATAAAAAATATATTCTATTTACAAATTAAGTAATCATTTCTACTGCGTAGTTGCATATGTAAATGTAAGTAATGGTTTTGTTATTATACAATAGGAGAGGTTTGAGTTTTTTGTATTATTCCATTTAAACATTTCATAAGAAATACATTTATCTTAAAATTTATATTTTTTCAAATATAATATATTTGAAACTAAATTTCCTAGTTTACCCTCCCATTAAAACAAGAATCCACATCTTCCCAAACTGATTTTCTTTTCAACAGACCCTTGTTATTTTTTAAGTGCAATTTAAAACGTAATAAAAAGTGTTTTTAAAATTGACAAATTACTTTCTATTAAAGTTTTTGCATATACCATAAAAAAAATCAGTAACTTTCAAAGAAAATCAAAATAAATACTATTATTTAATTAAAATGGAATTTTGTATATAGACAAGCTCGAAAAAGTGACTGACAAAAATATTATCTAGTTAGACTTCGTTTTGAAAAAAAAATTAAAGAATGTGAAAGTGTACTTGAAAAAATTCTAAATACAGAACATAGATATAAAATATACAATGAAAGGATAAATATATTAAATAAGTAAAATAAGTTTAAAAAATAAGTAAGTTCCTGTTAAATAAATATAAGTTGATTCATGACAACTAAAGCCATCTTTAACGGAAAATTAATTTTATCTTTTACAAATACCACGATTGTAGATGGTGTCGTAGACATTTGTTTTTTTGATTTTAAAACTTTTTAAGTAGAAAAAAATATATT
Organism: Kuschelorhynchus macadamiae; assembly: GCA_030620095.1. NCBI lineage: Eukaryota > Metazoa > Arthropoda > Insecta > Coleoptera > Curculionidae > Kuschelorhynchus > Kuschelorhynchus macadamiae. The sequence goes on from JAUTXW010001055.1 coordinate 5,111, forward strand.
TATATATAGAACTATTAAAATGTAAAAAAACTAACTCCGCATCTAGTCGTTCAGTTAGAATTTATGTAACATCGTGGGTATTTTATTTGGGGAACACAGTGAAAAAAAGTTTACAAATATTATTTACTTACCCAAAAAAAAATTTAAAATATTTACTGAAATTACACGTATCACTATTATCTAACTAATCAAAATAATTTATTCTAAGATTTGGTTGTTTTATTACAATTTTGTTTTGAACTATTTCCATTTCATCTTCCTCGAATAAAGTTACTTTTGAAATTTTATTCACTTTTTTTTTATAAAGTTTGTGAATATGAAAATTTGATAATATTGATGATCCCTGATTGGGAACGAAATTCGTTTTAAGTAAATTAGGAAATTTAGTTTCAAACTTATTGACAGGTCTTTGCTCAACAATAAAATTAGTTTTAAACATTTTTTTTGTCAAATCACTTTTACTGTACTTGTTAATGGATTATATTATATTAATCGATCGTGTAAAATTAAACAATATGCACTAGTATTTTCTGGAACTGAAGAACTTGTTTCAAATTCTATACGAATATCAACAAACGAATAGAGAGAGAACTGATACCAAACGCAAACTCTGGACGAGTATAAATACAAATTTATCATTGAAAAAACATTTGAGATTTTGACGTAGACTACGATCAAAGTATTCATTAATTTCAAAGGAAATTTTCAACAAAATTTGCTGTTACATATTGGAACACCACGTACACAGTAAATGCTTCTTTATCTTTTATCATAATTACTAGCAAAAACAGAAATTTTCCTAATATTTTGCAACGTGACTTATATTCGATAACGAAAAAATAAAAATGCAATGTACGTCTTGCAACGTGACTTGTATTTGATAACTGAAAATAAAAATGCAAAGGTCATGCAACGTGACCTATATTTGATAAAACATGTTTTTGGTGCAACGTGACTTATCTTCTGGAAAATTTTACATATACATGATTATACCATGCTACTTTGCGTGTGTGTGTGTGTTGTCAATAGAAATGACGCGAATGATTGATAAGAGTTTTGTATATAAATTATCATGCACACGCCGAACCTGTCGAGTACATCGCTCTTGTCATTATATCATTTCCAAGTGAGGCGGTCTGAAAAACTGAAATTGTAAGTAGATTACTTAAAACAAAAGAATATTACCAAACGCATGTTCGTTATCTAAAAAAAAACAATTGACATTATTAAAAAATGTTTAAAAAATAGTTCATGTGTTCGTCGTTATAATAGAGTGGAAAGTAATTTGTCAATTTTAAAAACACTTTTTATTACGTTTTAAATTGCACTTAAAAAATAACAAGGGTCTGTTGAAAAGAAAATCAGTTTGGGAAGATGTGGATTCTTGTTTTAATGGGAAGGTAAACTAGGAAATTTAGTTTCAAACATATTATATTTGAAAAAATATAAATTTTAAGATAAATGTATTTCTTATGAAATGTTTAAATGGAATAATACAAAAAACTCAAACCTCTCCTATTGTATAATAACAAAACCATTACTTACATTTACATATGCAACTACGCAGTAGAAATGATTACTTAATTTGTAAATAGAATATATTTTTTATATAAGTAAATAAATATCTTATGTATTATAATAAAATCTAATTCACTGCAACAACTTAAAAAAATATGTATATGCCTAGATCCCTATTCAACTATTCTAATAGACTTCAGTCCATTATAAAAATGGATGTTAATTCTGAAATTAGCTTACAGACTCTTGATCAGTTGGTCAGTAAAGTGAGTGCTACATAAAATCGAGCAGGTAAGCAGATTAATTAAAAAAAGATGAATATTTATTTTGGATAAAATATTTAAATAAAATAATAAAATTAATTAATAACTGTCAAAAAAAGTAAATCAAAATGTATTGCAAATTTTTCAAAAATTGAATCAAGTTTAACTTATTTAACCAATTATAAGGAAAATTTTAAAAATCAAAAAAGAATAAAATTTTGTCGTTCTGCTCTATTTAAAAATAATTAAAAAAAAATTTATTATTGGAAGATATTGAATCGTGTTTTCAGGAACGAATACGAACAGGTGCTATTATAAACTTAAATATTAAAGATCCAACAATTTTTTTAAATAAAGCATATAAAAGTTTTTCAATTCAGAAAAAAACGAATTAAAAAAAAATCTATTAAAAGTTAATATTATATTTTCCGCAATGTTTATTAAACCTCATAATTTGGAAACTGATATAAAAACATTTTTCTTCAGAAAACGAAATTATTCACAATAATACTGCTCTAAAAGAAATTGGTATACTGAAAATGCGAAAAATAAAATTTTTAAAAAATTGGAAGAATTTCAAGAAAGAGATTCTGGTTTTGCGTTATATGAAATTTTACATTTAAAAGTGAATATAAATAATTTTACCCTATAAATGTTGACCTTTCAACTTACTTAAAATACAAAGGAATTATTAACATTAAAAATAATGATCAATATTGTTTTTATGGTCAATTGTATGTGCTTTATATCCAGTAAGTAATAAAAAAAACAGAAATATAAACAGAACATCTTCTTATCCTCATTTTAGTGAGGTATTAAAGTATGATAACATTGAATTTCCCATATGCATTAAAAATATATTAAAATTTGAAATATTAAATAAATTATCAATTAACATTTTCACTATAAAAAAAATCTCAAATTGTTCCACTGTGTTCAAGTCAACAAAATTATTCTCCAAAAATAAATTTACTAATGATTCCTTGTAATAATAAAATAGATTATTTTAATGATGAAAATAACTATCCAAATATATATCATTTTGCTTTAACTAAAGATCTATCACGTGTATTAAACCAACAAATGGGAAATATAAGTCACAAAAAATGGTTTTGTGAAAGATGTTTAAGTCACTTTAAAACTGAAGAAAATCTTCAAAAACATTTAATTTGTTGTAAAACTATGAATAAAACCAAAATAACTTTACCATCTGATGTTAACAATATTTTAAAATTTACAAATTTTAAATTTAAACAAAGAGTTCCTTTTGCAATTTATGCCGATTTAGAAAGTATTTTAGAAAAAATAAATCCAAACACAATTAATTCAAAGTCTACTACTACTACGACTACAATATATCAAGAACATAAAGCTTTCAGCATTACATATTATTTTAAATATAATAATTCTTTATCATATTTTAAAATATTTACAGGAAAAGACTGCATTGAATGGTTCCTAAAAGAACTTGAGAATATTACATACCAAATTGACAAAATTTTTAAAAATATAATTCCAATAAAACCTTTAAACAAAGAAGAATTAGATAAATTTTATTCTGTATCTCATTGTTTTATTTGTAAAAAACCATTTGCATTCGATGAAAAAAAAAAGTTAGAGATCATTGTCAGTTTCGTGGTGCTACTCATTCATCTTGTAATCATCTTGACCTTTTGTTATCTGCGTAACTGACCCCATGACACTTGTATTATTCTACAATCTCTCTCCGGCTACGATAGTTATTTCTTAATTAAAGCACTCAGTCTTAATGTAAAGGGAAAAAAATAATTTTTCCCTTTACAATTATAATTAATAAAGAAAGATATATTTCTTTTACAAAATATATAGAAAATACGAATATTAATTTTAGATTTCTGGATTCTTATAGATTTATGTCTTCCAGTATTAACAATTTATCCTCTTATTTAGCTAATGATAAAACAATATTCTTAAAAGTTTTTATACATCAAATACTGAATTTGAATTACTATCACGTAAAGGAGTTTTTTCCATATGGATATTTAGATTGTTGGGAACAATTAAAAGACACAACATTTCCGAAAATAGAATCTTTTTATAGTTCCATTAGTGGTAAAAATATTTCACAATATGAATATTGTTTTGTCTCAAACCGTTTTTGGAATACTTTTAATATCAACAATTTACAAGAATATGCAGAATTATACCTTAAAACTGACGTTTTCTACTTTTGGCTGATATTTTTGAAAACTTTAGAGATATGTGTCTAAGAACATACGAACTAGATTCATTGTGGACCTATACAGTTCCAGGTTTAACTTATCAAATTGTTTTGTCACAAGGTATCGAATTAGAATTACTACTAACTGACATTGACATGCTTTTATTCAACGAAAGAGGTATTCGAGGAAGTATATCTCAATGTTCGAATAGATATGGTAAAGCTAATAATAAATATATTAAAACATCTTACGATTCAAAATTAACTCAATCTTATTTAATGTATTTTGATGTTAATAATTCATATGGTGCAGCAATGAGTTTACCATTACCTCAAAAAAAATTTAAATGGAGTAATCTAAATAATTTTACACCTAATATTATTTTAAATATTGCTGACGATAGCGCCATTGGATATATATTTGAAGTTGATATAGAATATCCTAGAGAACTTTTTCAATTACATAAAGATTTACCACTTTGTCCGGAACATTTATGTCAACCAAAATCAAAACTTCCAAAATTGCTAACTACATTTTTTATTAAAAAAAAATATGTAATTCATTATCGAAATTTAAAACAAGCTTTACAATTAGCATTAAAAATTATAGAAATAGATAAAGTATTAAAATTTGATCAATCATGTTGGTTAAAAAAAAACATATTGATTTAAATACAAATTTACGAAAAGAAAGCAAAAATGATTTTGAATTTTTTTTTAAGTTAATAAATAATGCATTCTTTGGAAAAACAATAGAAAACGTACGCAAACATAAAGATATTAAGTTAGTAACAAGATGGAATGGTAGATTTGGAGCAAATTTTTATATTTCACAACCAAATTTTCATAGTTGTACTTGTATTTCTAATGACATTGTTCTTATCGAAATGTCACGATTAGAAGTAAAAATAAATAAAACCAATATTTAGTAGGTTTCAGCATTTTTTTTTTTTTTGGATCTGTCAAAAAAAAAAACGTTTCTTTATGACTTTCATTATAACTATATAAAAAATAAATTTGGATCTAACGCAAAACTTTTGTATACAGAGACCGATTCTTTAATATATCATTTTTTTTTTCTCGTTGACGATATCTATCAACATATTAAAGAAGATATTCATTTATTTGATACTTTAGATTATCCTTATAACAACGTATATATAATATGCCCTCAAAAAGTAAAAAAATTTAGGATTAATGAAAGATGAACTAAATGGAACAATTATGTTAGAATTTATAGGTCTTAAATCTAAAACGTATTCCATAAAAGTATATAAAACACAAATGGAATTAGAAAAGATTAAAAAAATGAAAAATCAAGGAATAGATTTAAAAGAAACTGATAATTTTATTCAAAATTATAACATTATAAAAAAGCAAAGGGAATTAATAAAACTGCACTTAAAACTATAACTTTTGATGACTATTATCAACGTATTTTTAATAATACTTGTAATAATGTTAATCAAAAAATGATTGTATCAAAATTACATAAAGCTTATACATTTAATCAGACAAAAGTTGCTCTAAATCCTTACGACGATAAAAGAATCGTCAATTACAAATATACAGATACTTTACCATGGGGATTTCCTTAAAACTAAAATTTACCTAATAAAAAAACAATATTCATGTTTTTAATTTTTCTAATTTATCTATTATCTGTTTCGAATAAAGCACCTAGAACAAAAAGTAAACAACAATATAAAAAGGTTATATTCTAAAAAATTAAATATATCAAAAAATATTATAATAAATAGGATATACAAAAAATTACTATTTTTTTTATTTTTTTTTTAGAATAAATCAAAAAAGAATGACTACACCAAGAACCAAACTTTTTGATTCACCATCATCATCGTCGTCGTCGTCGTCGTCGTCGTCGTCATCGTTGACAGCAGCACCAACAACAACAACAACAACAACAACAGCAGTACCATCATCATCACAATTGGTTGATTATAGCTGGGATGAAGATGGAACATTCGAAACTTATGATCCTATCCGTTACGTATCCAACCATTTGGTACTGCGACAAAGTCCGATAGGTGCTTCAAAAAGTGTAAAAAGGGAATTTCGTAGATTAGAACGAATAAAACATCAGTCTCATCATCAACAACAACAACAAAACCAACTATCCAGGCAGGCATTAAATTAATAAATTTGTTGAATACCAATATTTACTCCATATAATAACTAAATTTACTTTTTTTTCAGATTAAATTAAGAAAAAACACACCCAGAGGCTCTAGCTCCTAGACAATTTACCTCTGAAGCGGCTGGATTCGATCTTTTCAGCGTAGAAGACCACACCATTGAACCATCATCAAAAATTGACACAGGCATACAAATTGAAATACCACAAGGATTCTACGCTGAAATCCATTCAAGATCGGGCCAAATATGGAATCGACGTCGGAGCGGGCATCATTGATCAAGAATGTATTTATAGTTTTATTTAATCATTCAAATATCACATCTAAAATTTGTAAATCAGACAAAATTGCACAAATCATCATCAAAAAAATCTATTAATTGCATCGCATCTAAAATTTGTAAATCAGAAAAAATTGCACAAATCATCATCAAAAAAATCTATTAATTGCACTTTTGTATCGACTAACAGTATTCTTTTTGGGACATTAGGGGGAAATAAAGGTTTCGGATCATCTGATAATATTAAATAAAATATTAAAATATGTTATGTTTTTTTATATTAAAAAACTATACTAATAACACACTATAAGTGCAAATTTTTATAAATCCAAACCGAATTTATATTAAAAAAAGTTTAACTTACAAATCCAGTGACATACCTACTTCAAGATGCAGAAAAACAAGACAATAAAGGAGGATTCTATGAATTTCAATTGCAAAAAGTTAACTATCCAGACATTTATTTAGTTGAAAAAGTGTTAAAACGCAAAAACAATAGAGTATTCGTAAAATGGTTAGGTTTCAGTGATAAGTATAATAGTTGGATAGATAAAAATAATGTAGAGTGACTTAATAAAATAAATATTTTTTTCATATACGTTTTATTTCCATGTTTTCTACAAATAATTTATTGATCTTTAAACAAAAAAAACAGTATTTATAACTATATTACAACTTGGTGTTTGATAATGCACAATGCCAAGTAGTGCCATATGGATCCTTGTGAAAGTGACATTCGGGAACTTTCTTAAACTTGTTTAGCTTCGGTTCACTCTCCAAATTTTTTCCGCACTTATAAATTTTCTTTGAAAATTCACCTTTTCATCTCCTTTGACGTATATTTTTGGGGCATCATATCTTTTCATCACATGTTCTAAGATATTTGCTATTTCGTTCAAGTCTACTAAACCAGACTCCCATATTAGACCATGATATGAGTTTTCGAGATAAGATATCGTTTTTAAATCATAGCCTTTTAACATGCTTTTGCTATATGGTGGTTTGAAAAGAAAATTTGAACAACGTGTTCCATCATACACAGCTAGTTCTTTTGGAATAAATCCAGAGGTACAATTAAATCCCTGGATATCAAGACACAAAATTGAATTTTCTCCTGCCATAGTTCGAGTTACGAGACCCACTAAGTAAAACTAACAACACATAAAATAAACCGTAGTAGTTTTTTTTTACATTTTAATTTCCATATTTTTGCACTGTTCTATTTTGACATTAAAATCATAGACCTAATACTATTTACACCAAATACATAATTCGCTAAACAAGGATCACAAAATTTTAATAACTTTACTCTATGTTTTAAGTGTTTATTAATATTTTTTTTCAACTGAACAATTACATCTTTGGCATAAAAATTGTATTCATTTATAGAAGGCTTACGTATATATTAATTATGTGTGCTATACATATTTTTAATCACCTGGTATACGTTATTATTCGAAACAAATATTATTTATTAAAACATTATTATTGCTCATCTCAATACTACACAAAGATCTCCTTATCTACATTCTCAACCTTTTCTTATCTGCGAACCTGACCTCTAGTCTTACGTCGTCGAAAATTAAAACAAGCTATTCTCGGTATTTTTCCAAAAACTAATATTTTACGTATTTATTCAAACATTGCTCATCTCAATACTACACAAACAACTCCTTATCTACATCCTCGACCTTTTCTTATCTGCGAACCTGACCTCTAGTCTTACGTCGAACATTAACAGAAAAACAATTCTCGGTACTCGACCTTTTCTTATCTGCGAACCTGACCTCTAGTCTTACGTCGAACATTATTAGAAAAACAATTCTGGGAATTCGGCGAGGCGAGGCTCGGCTCTTGTGATGACGCGAAGCTCGCTTCTTGGAAGTTTTTTTCAAAAATCACACCTACCTGTGCAAACCAGGTGGCACGCAAAAGACAGGTGCACAAAAGTGACAGGTAAACACTTCTTGCAGGCAGGTGAGCCGAAGAGCTCCTGGGACCGATCGGTGGTCAAGATGCCATCGAGGTGTCCCAGGACCGCCCCTGCTATACTACTAATAATTTCTTTTATTTACATAACCAACATTTTTTTAGAAATCGAATCGTAAGAAAAAATATAAATTGAGGGTTTAGTTGGAGGTTCAATTAGAGGCAATTAAAAGCAAACATCTTAGTATAGTTGCAAACTATATATTGTCGTATAGGTAATCAATAATTCTTATATATCATATGAATGAGTGAGTCATGTACACTCATATGATGAAAGAATTTCAAGTTAATGTTAGTTCCATATTCAAGCAGTGAATCGGAAATTATCGTTTACGAATATTTAGAAAGAAATTGTACAGCATTTTTAAAATATTAGAAGAAAGCAACTAAGAAAAAAGAATGGACAATGTAGAGTATAAAGATAATAGCACATGCCACAATATTTTTTTATTTGATAATGCTACATTAGCTACTATTAGTTTAGTATCATCTCAAAAGTATTAAGAAATCGGGTGCTTATAAATCAAATTTAAAATTTAATGAAAACAATATCTCCTTACGTTGAACGGCCCGGGGTTCCCTGATTTTTTTTAAACTAATCTTAAGAAACCACATGTTTTGCTACTTGAATATAATTTAAACAAATTAGTAAATGACCTTTACCTAGAACTTCGTTATGGATCCGTCTTTTTATCAGGTAGTTACTGAGAAGTATGACCTGACGCACAGATTTATTTATTCATCAGAACATATACATATTTTCAGTTATCTTTTACTTTTCTATACAAAGAATAGGCTCCATTTCTAAAGACGTGTTTCCACGGGTCGACTCAAGTCCAACGACTAGGTAGTTCGACTTGAGTCGACAAAGAAATTTTGTTTCCACGTCAAATAATTAGGATAGTTTTAAAATGGCGACGAACGGTGTCGATGTGATTCAAGTAGGTCTTGCTGGTATAAACGAAAGAGAAATTAAAGAATAGTCTGAAAAAAAGAAGGCAATTTTGTACACGTCCATGGAAATTAAGATGTAATATGTATGGGGTGTCAAACATATTATTAAAAGAACTGGCTGTAGAAGATCTGCGATCATATAGAAATCATATTAGAATGTCTGAGGAAAAATTCAAGTTTTTGCAAAAGTATACCTAATTATTCATAAAAAGAATATCAATATAAGGCAGGCCCTGTCAGCTAAGGTTAAACTGAAACCAGTTCTGAGATTTTTGGATCGCTCGCGGTCGCTTTTTATCCCTCAAGGCGCTATATCGTATTCGAAAATGTTCGATTTCTAAAATGCTGACAGAAGTTTTAGATGCTCAAAGTGAAGTTTAAACGATTTATACAGGTAGATAAATAATAGGATACATTTCTTTTTATATAAATATAGCTATAAGAATACGGGTTACCCGTGTACTAAAACTAAAATTAAAGTTTCAAAACTGTAAAAACTTGTGAAAATGAAATAGAAAATTTTATTAAAACAAGTCAAGATAACCAGAAACTTAAACTTGATCGTACAAGGCTCGGGCTGCTTCGTGTAGGATGTTATTTTCTTGATCTTGATCTTGGTAATTTAGCGGCATAGCAGGATAGGGTGCACTTTGACCCAGGCGAAGGCGATAAAATATAAACGGGAGAAGTGATTGGAGAGTTTGTAGTGTCATAGGGGTAACTTTGTGAAACTAGAAAACCATTTATTGGTTACAGTCTCTCGCGCGTTATAATTCGCTGAAATTCTTCATGCTATACCAAACCATTAAGGGTTGGTAAACGTTTTAGTTGGGATGCTATACACTGCCCATACACATCAAACTCATCTGCCTGGACGACGTTTTTTTTTGATTGCTGGGATTCACCTTTTATCTCTTTTGGAACGACTCTCTTTGATGGCTGTTTCTAGCTCGTAGAAGGCATTTCTTTTTCCACTACATTGTACCATTTTTTTGACTTCCCCATATTTCTCAAGAAATTCAAAATAGCCAATCGATGTATTTTAGGTCGGATAATTCGAAAATCGTAACAAATAAGTAATTGAATGAGAAACAAAAGACGCCAATATAATTACATTTTTGGTTAATTCTAAGTGTTTTTAATAAGGGTACTATATGTCTATCTTCAACTGTTTTTGATTTATTGATGTTTGATAATTGACATTTTTGCCTATCTTAGTTTTTGATAAGCTATCTTATAATGCCATTCAAACAAAAAAAATGGAAATTATTTTTTTATTTAAATGAGCATATTCATATGAAATGTAAGTGATGCAGATGATCACCTTACTTCAAAATCACTGTAATTTTGACGTATTAGTATATATTATATTAATTTGCCGTAATGAGATAATCGTAAAATGAAAAAATAAAGATTGTAACTATGTATTATAAGTCAAAAAACACCAGTGAAGCAAGAAGAACATATATAACAATTATAAGGATTAAAAACCTATTAGAACAAACTAAATTATTACATAACAAAAAAAACAATAGTTAATATTAACAATAAAGTAATAAAACATAATAACTAATAATTTAAATGCTCAATGTGTACCCCATTATTCTTGAAGCAACATTGGTATCACAGCCTTTGCAAACTTGCAGTTATAATTTCATTTTCTTGATTAAGTCTATTAATTCCGTTCACAATTTTTTTCATAATTTTATCAATATTTTCGTTTCTACTTTGTTATGCCACGTTCTTGAGATGCCCCTAAAGAAAGGTATCCAAAAGTAAAAGATCAGGGCTATTGGCTGGCCAAGCGATGGTTGTTCCAATCCCTTCATTATGGCGTCGGTTCAAAAAGTCTCTAACATCACGCGTGGTTTGTGGACGAGCTCCGTTTTGTTGTCAAATTAAAGTCCCATATTCCTTCAGGGGCAATTCTTCCAAAAGATTTTCAAGGAAATTATGATATCGTGGACTACTTAGTGATTCAATAAATAATTATTATTTTTAACACCATACCAAACATGAATGGAACTTCTCTCTTAAAATTTAATGGTTTGAAATATTCTCGGATTTTCTACAGCCCAGTGATGCGTATTGTATCGATTAAATATTTCTGAGGAGGTAAATGTGGTCTCGTCTGTCGAAACACTTTTTTTAATCAAATAAGGGTCGTTTTATTGCCGTATTATAATTTGAGACACAAACTAAAAGCGACTTTCTTCCTGTGCAGCTGTTAAATGCTGAAATGGAAGTATATGAAAAGGCCTGAGTTTATAAATTTGTAAAGTTCTGTGAACGGTTCCCTGGCTAACCCTTCCACGATCAGGAAGACATCATACCGAATGTCCCGAACTGCATCCGAAATTGACTTGTTGGGATTTCTTATAGAATAATTTAAAATAGTTCTGCCTCGATATATTTTTTTTATGCAATGATTTAGTTTCTTCAAATAGGTTTTTAATCCTTATAATTGTTTTTATGGATATATTTCTATGAACATTAGCAATATATGTTCTTCTTGCTTTACTGGCGTGTTCTTGACACTTATAATACAGCATTACAATCTGTAGTTTTTCATTTAATGAATATCTCATTAAGACAAACTAATATAATATCTACTAATTACGTCAAAATTACAGTGATTTTGAAGTAAAGATCACCTGCATCACCTGCATTTCATATGAATATATTCAATTAAATAGGTAGCAAAGAAAGCAAAAATGTCAATTTTCAAACATCAATAAATCAAAAACAGTTGAAGATAGACATATAGAACCCTTGTTAAAAATCAGAATCCAAAAATGTAATAATCTATAGGGTGTTCCGTTTAAAAACATTCTCGCCGTAGGTCTTTTGTTTCTCATTCAATCGTTTTTTGTTACGTCCGAGGTAAAATACATCGATTGGCTATTTTGAATTTCTTGAGAAATACGGGGAATTAAAAAAAAATCCATTTTTCCTTCTCAATGGAAGACCCTGTACGTATCGTCAGTCGCTTTGGCTGAATTTTTGACTTGTTGTGCCCTATGTCATTCTGATTAAAAGTCTCATGGACACGTACACACAAAATTTACTGAGTGTTAATGATGCCATGTTTATTTCTAAATTCCTCAAATAGTTTTTTTAGATATAAAAAAATTTAATATAATAAGAATACCTACATATTTTATTAATTATACAGTGTGTCCCAAAAAACTTGATAAATGTCCATCTGCAATGTGGCCGTAAACTCGGGAACAAACTCAATAATTTGTGATTAATGTAAGCACATTTTTCAAAAATTCGACAATTTTATTTTTCTGTCGCGTATTTTTAAAAAACATAATTATTATACAGAGTGTTACCAAAAAAGCTAGAATGTTACCAACTTTTTTTTATATATATATATATATATATATATATATATATATATATATATAATTGAACTGTCAGAGCATTTTTGACAAATGTGCCTAGATTAATAATTATTGAATTATTTATTCCTGACTATACGGCCACAATGTAGATGGACATTTATCAAACTTTTGGGACATACCGTCTAATAAAATATGTAGGTATTCTTATTATATTAAATATTTTTATATATAAAAAACAATTTTAGCAAATTCGAAATAAAGATTTAAAAAAATACTAAACAAAGCATCATTATTGAAACCGCCCGTAAATTGGGGTCATGGCATCTTTAAGCCCCTGTAAACCAAAAAACTATCCATTTTTTGTGTTGAAGATTTTTGATCAAAATGGCATGGGACACAACATATCAAAAATTCAGCCAAATCGACTGAAATCACTTTTAAATATGTTTACTTGATGGAGTCCTTTGTAAAACAACAGAAATAATTGTAGGGGACGCAAATATTACATGATTACTGGGTAAGAATTTTTTTTATTTCAGGTTTCTCAATCAAAGGAACACTGGAATAATATACAACGAAACTTCCTTAGCAGATTAAACTTTCCATTTTGTTGTGGGGCGACTGATAGAAAGCACGTTTTAATCAGAAATCCACCAAAAGCAGGCTCAGATTTCTTCAATTATAAAAACAGTTACAGTGTTGTGTTATTGGCAGTGGTTGATGCTAATTGCTTGTTTCGATATATAGATGTTGGAACCAACGGAAGAATACTCGGTGTTGATGCCCGTCCGCTCAAAACCACCTTGCTTAAACTATATTCGCGCTCAGGTGCATTAACAGAGATACAGAAAAATTTTAACTTGCGGCTATCACGAGCAAGACGCATCTCATAAAATGCATTTGGAATTACGGTAGCACGATTTCGCAAATATGAAAGACCAATTGCAGTAAACTTGCAAAAAACAGATAAAATTATAAAGACAACTTGTACTCTGCATAACTAGCTACGTTTAACCTCTAATGAAATATATTCCGGGATTGATTCCTTTGATTATCAAAAATTTGAAAATGGAAATAATATTGACTTGGCGATCTAGAATAACGGAATATCAAGGGGAATAGAAGACATCTGTAGCAATAATAATTATACAAAAACAGCAGCTAATCTTCGGCATAAATTTCAGATAATTCTGTTGGCACTGGAGCAGTTCCCTGGCAAACAAAGATGATCCACCAACCATAGAAATACCTTATTTAATTAATTTGTTATTCTTAAGTCAACTAAAATTATATACCTGTATAACATTTGCTACATTATAAACAATGATATCTAAATAGCAATTCTATAAAATGCTGCTAATAGGTTTTTTTAAAACCAATAGAATGATTTTCTGAAAATTTGTATAGAAAATTGACTATAAACTATAATTGCATTTGTAGCATTTTTTGAAATATAAATTATACCTACCATATTCGATTGACTTTATCGTAACTGAGAAACAGAAACGAATTTGATCAAACCATTTTAGTAGGGGTTTGTAAATATCCCCACTTTTTTCAGACTTAAGTACCTTTGCTAGCTCTCTGTCGTAAATTCTACGAATATTTTTTTATTTTATTTTTCAGATCGTTAGCAGTTAGTAGGTGTGTTTTTACCATATGGCGAATTATTGCTTCAAGAGCAGAAGTTCTAACTTGGTTATTCATATAAATGTCAAGTCAAGTCAAGAAATAAACCCATCCCATTATCCGTCCACATTGTAGCAATTTTTTAAACTTATTTAAATAAGCAAAACAAGACCAAACCAAAATATTAAGTTTGCTCTTGGCGTATACACACGCGATTTCCAGTTGTTTGACTAAAACGTCGCAGATCGAAACGCAAAAAGTAGACGAGCTTTCGACTTCAGTCGAATCGAACCATCGATCGAAATACTTAGTAGAATCAGCGTTGATATATTCGACTTTTGGTCGAACTACCTAGTCGTTCGACTTGAGTGGGACCGTGGAAACGCGCCTTTTGGATTCGTACCAAAATTTTACCAGTTTATTTTCTATGCCACATTTGATTTTTGTGAAATCAACTGAATATACGGATTTTCTAAACATTTTAATAGGTCGTCATTTTGTTCTGCCGATGGTATTAGTACTAAAGTTTTACCAGTTAATTTCTATGTCACACTTGACTTATGTACAAAATTTAAAGCCAATTGAATAAGTAGATTTGTTTACAATTATTTTTAAAGATTTGAATAAGTCGCCATTTTGTTCCTCCATATTACATTTTTACCAAATTGTTACTTATCTGAAAAATCTCTTCTGATGATTTTTTAATATCACATTACTTCCTTCTCATGAAGGAAGTAAAATATTGCCTCTTAAAAACATAAGTACGTGCCAACTGGAAATATTAGTTTAAATATGTCGAACACCTTTGTACACACTATTACCAAAACTGGTATATAAATGTTCTAGGTTGTAAACAATCCACAGCTAATATTAGATTTAAAATCAATTCTCTCCTAAAGGGTATTTACTCTTGAAAATATTTTATTTATATTTTGAGGTGCCGCAACTTCAACCCGGGGAAAACATGCGCCTCCTAAGTCCACATAATACCACCAAAAATGAAAATAATTTGTTAAATAATAAGATATCGGCTTGTGTAAATTGATCTTTAACCCACTAATCCACAGCTACACCCACTTTTTATTTTTAAATAGCAACCTATGTCTTGTGAAGGCTCATTGCAAAGCTGTGTTATGAATACGTACCTAGTTGTTCTAGGGATTATTGTGAAACGAAAATGATATTGCCAGGTATGACAGCGTAAATGAGAAGCCAAAGCGAAGTTTGTGCATTATTTAATGCAAAATATCCTCAAAATTGAATTTTACAATCAACTTACATATAAGGTATATCTTGTACAAGAACTGTTGGAGGATGATTATAATCGACATTTACAGTTTTATGAAAAGGTGATGGTAAGGTGTGATGAAAATGATGGACTTCCACTCAGCATCTTTTTTTCTGATGAAGCTACGTTGTACATAAACGAAGTCATTATTAGACACAATTATCGGTTCTGGTCTTGCGATAATTCAAACTGGATATGTGAGGCGCATACTTAGCATCCAGAGAAAGTGAATGCGTTTTTGGAAAAATCGATTTTGAAGAATGTGGTGAAGTAGTATGGGTTAACAGATAAAATTATGACATCGATTTTTTTGGGAAACAAAACGAGGGAAAAAATAGTTGAAAAATGGTTAAAGTCAGATTTTTAAGATGGAACTTTGGATTTATTTTTCCTGTAATCAGCGTAAAAAAGAACGTTAGATACCATTTTTTTTTCAAAAATAAAAAATTATTACTTGCTGGCCTCTTTTATGGAGCGGGTTCGGTAATACTGCATGTCAAACAAAGTACTGTCTGAGGGTATTGTTCATCTGCTGAACTCGCAACCGCAATCCATTTTTCTTATCTCACTCCGTTGAGGACCTTACAAAATGACACATTTGACACATTTTGACAATTGACAAAAAATTAAACACTTTACGTTTTTCTGCGAAACATTTTCAGCCGGTAGGTAAGATTGATTTTCGAGCATCGTAAAATTTAACGTTTCGCTTGCTAACTTCGTTTACGATAGCATACTTATATGCATGGGTTAATTGTGCTTAAAGTGACTCAGTCAGTTTGACGTGGCTGCCACGGCGATAGTACTGGTGTAACGTAAAATGTACATAAAACTTCATTGTTTTGGCGAGATTTTTATAAACTTTTATACTGTATACAGCCATATTTATCTATGACAAAGAGAAAACGAGTTATCTCACAAAAACGAACTTCTACACAATTTGTATATTTAGGGTGCTGCGCGTGGAAGTGGTAGAATTTTTGATATGTTTTTTGTGACATATAAATCTAACCATTTAAAACAAAAAATATAATATTTAATTATTTACATTTTTCACATTATTTCTTGACCAACCGGAGTAATATTGAATAATTTTTTTAAACAGCATTTTTCACACCAATACAAAGGTTTAATCGAACTTTGACACCTGTTATACACCATCATTTTCGTGGCATTACATTTGTGGTGTGTAGTCAAATTCACTATCATCTCATTTTTTTTTTCACCACAAGACTGACATACATATTTTTAACAGACTAAAACTGGATAAGAAAAACAAAATTAATGGTAATAGGACAACTGAAAAGCTTAATCTATCCGTTCCATATTTTCGCGAGTTTTGTTGTTACGCTTTCGTACATTTGTTACTGCGGAAACATTTCTGTTTGAGATTTCATTAATTTCATTTTTATCTTTCAAGTTTTAAATTTGAAACACTTATACAAATATTATATTGACTATATTGGGATGAAATGAAATATTTTTCTTTTGCTTGCCCTGAGTATTTTTTCTATGTATCTTATGTTAATTACTAAATCTTATTTTTAACATTAAATAAGTATACATGATTTTTGAATGGTACATTTCATGCTAATGTTAGGGCTAAGTTTTATATTACACTGAGAATGAATAAAACAAAACTAATAAATACATAAATAAATAATTTCTAGCTGGAGAGAAAATAGATTCAAAAAACATTAATTATCCATTTTGTTTGTATATAGACATTTTATCTCCAGAGATGCTAATTATAAATATTATTTAGGATATTGTAAATACCTAGAGCTATTAAATTCATTATAATGGAGTTACTTTTTGGATTAAGTATAATTACTATTAACCTAACCTAAATAAGTTTTAATATTAAATGTATCTGCAATTATAACTACCTTATCTGTTTTTTTCCAAATAGTGGAGATATTTCTGAACTAACGCTAATCTGCTGATCCACCAACGAACCATTCCTTACACCCATTTCATCATCGCAGAGCGCAATTTTCACTGGCATTTCTGTGGTTAAATACTGGTAAGAAAGCCTTGTTGTAGACTGCTCTTCTGAACAGCCAATTATTTCTACTCGTAATGAAATGCCATTATTCCATGTCTGAGGTTTAATTCTGACCTTTTTAGCTTCGAATGGGGTGGAGAATATTTGCCTAACCGGTGTTGAAACGTCTACGGAGCCTAAAAATATTTTTTTTTACAAATAGGAAAGTTTTTAAGTATATTTTTACGTAAGTAATGTGATTTTAGTGAAGAAAAAAATTGCGCAAAAAGTTTTTCTACTGTTTTTAAAACGTTCTTTTTATTATGATCGTAAGTGGTACTTTAATTAAAACATTGTTTTGAGTTAATTTTAATGTAAAACATAGGAGGTAATAAGAATATCAATTTTTGGAAAAATAAATTGCCTTTAACCCCGAACTTCCCTAATAACGAATACAACCGAAATAATTGTATACATATACAAATTATTATGCTATATTTAAATTTACTTGATATAAGGAAATATTATATATATATATATATATATATATATATATATATATATATATATATATATATATATATATATATATATATATATATATATATATATATATATATATATATATATATATATATATATATATATATATATATATATAGATATATTTGATGCGGCGTAATATCGAATTAGCGAATTGGATAATTTCTAAGTTTAAAACATTTTTAGGAGACCTTTAATCCTGCATTTTACAAGATCTTTAATAATGTCCAAAATGTTTAAGAACATATCAAAGTTAAAGTACAAACTTATTTCAATAGCCCGTGACCTTCCTCTAAAAGTTCCTCTGTTTTCACAAAGTGCAATTTTGAAAGAGACAAGGAACCAAAAATTAGTCGCATACATCAAAGACGATGATAGGGATATCGGCGAAGAAGTTTACAGTTATCAACAACTCCTTAATAATAAATTACTGGTAAACCACCCTACAGAAAGCGGCAACGTCGTTGACGATGACGTGTTCAGCGCAGCCTTCGCGCGTTTATCAATTAGCTCGCCTAGTACACTGATCTGCTGCCATGATATCTTGGTTCTTAGCCAATAGTAATTCCGAATCAAAAAAAGATCGGGCAGTCTCAAACGCAAAAGACTTTAGACCAACTAAATAACGGAGGGAACCGCAGCGTAGTAGAACTTGCCTCTGCTGCAACTCAGCTTCGCTAGTATAAAGTAATTTATCATTAGAAAACTTTATCGGTGTTGTTTAATTGCGCTTATTTTGCTTACTTCGATTATCTAAATATATATATATATATATATATATATATATATATATATATATATATATATATATATATACCTGCCACGAATATTTGCGACTCTCTGGATAACCTGCTACCTTAAAGAATGTCGATAAAATAAATAAATATTTCTCATCTGTTTTTGTAGAAAGAGCATCCTAATTTAATTCCTCATATATGGATCTAATTTTGATATTAGAATGGCGAGTGAGGAAGGTCTTATTGTAGCCATAAATTAAATTAAATCTAATTTACCTCGTTCAGACAACGTGTCTCCTTCAATGATAAAATATTGCTGCCCTTTTTTTCTACCTTTTTTAACACATATTGTCAATGTGTGTCTAGAATCTGGTTATTTCCCATCGTCGTAGAAGTTGTCCATAGTCGGACCATTGCCCAAGATTTCTAGACCGGAGGCCGCGGCATGGAAGATTGTTGCACGTATAATTTACAAGTTGCTAAATCACAGTCAGGGATTCAACTAAGCCATAGTACATCTGCGGTTTTATCCAACCTTTTGGAAGCCATTGTTGTGGACTTGAATGGTGGTCGTGTTTCGGGGTTGGTGTTTCTGGACTTTTCCAACGCTTCGATACTATAAATCATTCCTTACTCTCTGCCAAACTTAAATATTATGGTTTTAACGATGTCTCTGTAAGTTTTTTTCATTCATATCTGCCGAATAGAACCCAGAGGATTGTCACTGATGACAAAAATTCTGCTCCGTTTAGTGTAAAGTCTGGAATTCCACAGAGGTCAATTCTGTTTTTAATATAATCGGCAGAAATTCATTATAGCATAAAAAGTTGCTCTTACCGGGCATACGCGAGGGGTATTCAGCTGGGATTTAGTTTCTTACCACAAGAACACAATATTGCTGATTGCATTGAGAACCAGGGGTTTGAACTTATTGCTCAACTGTCAGAGCGCCACAATTTAAAACTTAAACCATCAAAATCAGTGGTAATATACTTTGGAGGTGTAAAACCCGGCAGGATACCTCAGAACTTCATTTTAAGCTTTAATGTCTACAGAA
Source organism: Kuschelorhynchus macadamiae (assembly GCA_030620095.1). Classification (NCBI taxonomy): domain Eukaryota; kingdom Metazoa; phylum Arthropoda; class Insecta; order Coleoptera; family Curculionidae; genus Kuschelorhynchus; species Kuschelorhynchus macadamiae. The sequence continues at coordinate 25,062 of JAUTXW010001055.1, forward strand.
GAGATCGTTTGACTGACACTAGTCTTTACACCCATTCAAGCGGGGTGGTAATCTTTGTCAAAAAACACATAACTAGTAAATCAAACAGCTCTTTGTGCTACTGGAATTCGGCAACAGTAAACTTATATTATATAAAGTCTATTGTCCGTCCTCCTAAGTCACCTGCTGAGACCTAAATTGTATTGAGTACTAGCCTTAATACCATTTCGAAAAATCGGGATACCAATGTATATATTGCTGGTGACTTTGACTTAACTGTTATGAAAGCATTCATTACTTATTATGTCAAACTTGGGTTCCTTTCATAATTTATATCCAGTATATCACAAATAAAAACTCGACTCGATGATCCACTATACCGCTATTAGATCCACCGTCCACATTAGTTATTACCAACGACTTTCAAAGTGACGGAACATATAAAGACTTTAAATCAGCCAATTACCGGTGTATTGTTGATTTTTTGAGCCACATCATTTGTGATTTACTACTATCTAATCAACCTTTGGATGTTATGCTTAACATTTCCTATGATAATCTTTATTTAGCTATAGGCATTTATGTACCTCTTTTTTAAGTTTTATAAAAAGAAGTTTCCCAGATGGTTTGACTCAAACCATAAAAACGTAATTGTACAAAAATAGAGTGCTCTTAGACGTTTTCTATCTACACATCTTTATTTTGATTATTTTCAATTTTCTAGATTGAGAGCTGTCTGCAAACGTTTAACAAAGGTGACGTATCTTATCTTCAACTCTGAAACTACCCTAGGAACAGATGTGCGTAAATTTTGGGCCTGAACTAATTTACAATGATTTGAAAGGTAAGGAGTAGATATTGCCAACTTATTGCTGACTATTTTCGAAGATTTACTCCAATGATCCTGTTAATATACTCAAAATTGTTTCAACGACCTGCGAAAATAATGTTTTTTCCCTCGGTAATAGCATTTCAGATATTTTCACTAAGTTAAATAATCTCGATATTCTCAAAGCTCCTGGACTGGATGAGTTATCCCCCCCCCCTCCACATGCTAAACCACTGCATTTTTATTTGGCTAGATCCCTCCTCTATTTTAGCTTTAATTCACTACTTACCTTCTCGCTGGAATTACCAATTTTTAAATCTGGCAACAGACCTACAGACCAAAAAGCATCCTAAGCACTACCCCAAAACTATTCGAGACTATTGTGTGCGACTATGTCTCCTCAGTATTTGGCACGGATCTAATTAATCAGCAGTATGGTTTTCATGTTGGATCCACTCAGCTCAATCTGATAACTTACCTTGGAAAGTAGGTGTCAAGTTCATTCTATTTACACCGACTTCTCCAAGGACTTTGACCGCGTGAATCATATGATTTTAATTCACAAACTTGAGTTACTTGAGATTGAAGGGTCTCATCTTGAATGATTGGACAGTTATCTGACTGTTGGCACTCAACAGGTTCGAGTTCAGGGCTATATACCAAGAAGTTTTGAAGCTATATCGGGGGCCCTACAGGGTTCATATATAGGGCTATTCTTATTTAATGTATATATATATTAATGGCACCCATAAATGTTTGCAGCATAGTAACTATCTTCTTTTTGCCGTAAATAACTTCAGTTAGATTTGGACAAGCTCATCGAGTGGTAGGTGCTTTGCAGATTGTATGGAGTTGAATATTTCCATGTCATTAGATAGCCATTGGACATAGCAAAAACTTATTTCATTTTCCTTATACTATTAGAGAAGCTGCCCTGAGCTGTATATCATAGATCACTGACTTTGGTGTTATTTTGATACTCAGCTTTCATTTGTTCCTCATACTAATATTATTGTTACAACATCACTTGAAATATTGGGATTTGTTAGAAGATGCCGTGATGACTTTCATAGCCTTGCAGCAATTACAACTTTATATTGTGCCTTTCTTAGACCCTATCTAGAATGTATGTCATCCGTATGGTCATTCTTAGACTACTTGCATTCAGGTTAGGTTAACTCCAAAATGTTGATTATGATGTCTTCAAGCATGATTTTCATCTTGATTCATTAATGACCCGTAGGAGAATTCATGATGTCAGGTTGTTCTATAAATTTTCTGTCAGCTGTCCGTCCTTCCCGGCAGCGATTTTACTAAATGTACTTAATAGCAGCACGAACTCCGCCCATGTTGCTACGTCATCGCGGAGATATGAAAACGTACGCGATATCAGCGCGTTCTCCTAAATGTACTGCATGTTAACACATAATATATAATATGTCAGCGTTTTGCCGCGTTTTTCCGAACTATTTTTATTTTATCGCCAATACATTCTTCTAAAGACAACAGTAATGTCTAGTTTTTTGAGCAAATAGCTGCATTTATTTAATCGGTGGTGTTAAAAGGTTAATATTAATATATAAATGCTGTGGTATAATGGCTAGCACTAGTTCAAGTGAATTTGTGAATGTGGGTGAAAAACAACTAAGACAGTATATGAATTTAAATAATGAAGATGTATTAAAAATCACGTCAATTAAGAATGTATCGGAGTTTCAAGCGTGTGTGAGAACAAACTTGAATATAAATCTCGATATAAATACAACAAACACAGATAGTAGTGTGCAATGTAATAGATGGATAGAAAAGTTTGGCGAATCCACGAAGTCACAATGGATTGTCAGAAATTCTTGGCCGAATTTGAAAACAATGGTATATCGAAAATTATATGTGTGTCACCACTCGAATTTTAGAAAAATTAAAGACAATGACAGAGTTCGTAGTCATACGCGAGTAAAAGGAATGGGTTGCAAAGCATCTATTGATATCAAAATTAAGAAGATTAATAGATTTACTATAAGGAACGATAGTAATTTGAAGAAAGGTCTCTCGGCTGTAATTGATGTAAGATCACAATTAACCTATACTAATATATAAAATAGTTGACTCATTCATACACTCACTCACTCACTCATTCATCACGCTACTGCTCAAACCGCTTGACATAAAAGGCTGAATTTTGGCATAGAGATTGATTTTAGGGTATAGAGGTTCGATAAGAAGGGATTTTTCAAAATTCAAATTCTAAGGGGGTGAAACAACCCCTTAAATATTAATATATTTTTTGTTTAAAAAACGGTTAGTTTTTCGGAAAAACGCTTGAACACGTGTTTTTTATTTTATTTTTTTACATATCTTAAGATGTTCATACAGGGTGTCCAAAGGGGTAAAACCACCCTTTAAATATATTTTTTATTAAAAAAACAGTTTTTCTGAAAAACGATTGAACACTTATATTTTTATTTTATTTTCTATATATTTTAAGATTTTTTAAAGATTCACACATTATCTCCAAAGGGGTGAAACCGACCCTTAAATACTATAATATTTTTTATTTAAAAAATGGTTATTTCGGAAAAATGCTTGAACATGTTCTTCTTATTTTATTTTTTACATATTTTAAGATTTTTCAAAGATTCATACAGAGTTGTTCAAAGGGGTGAAACCACCCTTTAAATATTAATATTTTTTAAATTTAAAAAACGGATAGTTTTTCGGAAAAACGCTTCAACACGCGTTTTTTATTTTATTTTTTTACATATTTTAAGATTTTCCTAAGTTTTATACAGGGTGTCCAAAGGGGTGAAACGACCCCTTAAATATATTTTTTATTTAAAACCAGTTTTTCTGAAAAACGCTTGAACACGTATATTTTTATTTTATTTTCTATATATTTTAAGATTTTTTAAAGATTCATACATTACAAAGGGGTGAAACCGACCCTTAAATACTATAATATTTTTTATTTAAAAAATGGTTATTTCGGAAAAATGCTTGAACAAGTTCTTATTTTATTTTTTACATATTTTAAGATTTTTCAAAAATTCAAACAGAGTTGTTCAGAGGGGTGAAACCACCCCTTAAATATTATTATTTTTTTAAATTTAAAAAACGGATAGTTTTTCGGAAAAACGCTTCAACACGCGTTTTTTATTTTCTTTTTTTACATATTTTAAGATTTTCCTAAGTTTCATACAGGGTGCCCAAAGGGGTGAAACCGCCCCTTAAAAATATTTTTTTATTTAGAAACCAGTTTTTCTGAAAAACGCTTGAACACGTATATTTTTATTTTATTTTTTATATATTCTAAGATTTTTTAATGAATTATACAGGATGTTCAAAGAGGTGAAATAACCCCTTAAATGTTATATTTTTTATTTAAAAAAAAGTTGGATTTTCCGAAAAACGCTTAAACACGTGTTTTTTATTTAATTTTTTGCATATTCTAAGATTTTTTAAAGATTCATACAGGGTGTTCAAAGGGGTTAAGCGGTGAATCCATCCCTTAAATACTATAATATTTTTTATCTATAAAACGGTCAATTATTCGGAAAAACGGTTGAACATGTGTTTTTTAATTTATTTTAACATTCTAAGATTTTAAAATGTTTTTCCCATGGTCAGCTCTATTTCGCATGCTCTAGAGTAAGTTCGCGTAGTAGCTTGGCTATTTTACAGCCAGAAAATGCAACAAAAAACGTGGTTTATAAAGAGGTATTTAAATAAGGCGATTTAAGTACCTCTTTAAATCTCTTTAAATCCTCTATAAATTCCTTAAATCCCCCATCCCATTATTATAATATACTAGTTAGGTATCAATAAATTATCAAACGTCTAAATATAAATATTGAATTGTAGATTAATTTTCAACACAGTCATTTGATCCATGTAGCTGAGGCATACAGTTACTTAAATATGTCAAAAGATACAAAAACCGCTTACATTGGTTATTTTAATAACGGTATGACACCAAGTACAGCTAGGTCATTTCACGAGATGAAAATAATGAGTTTACATGACAAGGACGTGATTGTACATTTAGCTGATTCTCACATAAATCCACGAGAACGCGAAGTTATTTACTTATATGAAGAATGGAGGTACGTATTTACAAAGAAACTTTTTAAAGATCTGAAGAGTTTTCCCTGTTGTGTGTTACCTTTTGGTAAAATTATTGTTAAATGAAAACCAATTCTCATTTTCTTTTGAGTAAAAATAAAACAATTAACAAACATTTTGCTACATTAATATCTGAAATAAAAGAGCGACATTATCGCCATATAACCATGCTGAAAAATATGTGTTAATTTTCTACGCGAAAACCATGCCTCATACGGAAGAAAATCAACAGATCAAATTTGCTCAGAAGTAAATGAGAACTATGAAAATAATTTTTGTTATAAGAAAATGCAGTGGCGTACCATATTTTTATCTAGAAATATTTAATTCAAACCTCGAACGTCACTGGAAGAAATAATAAAAATTGTTCTACACCAGAAAGTGACTCTCAACGCATAGTAGCTATGTACCAAATTTCGTTTAAATATTTAGAGTGGTAAATTAAATTACCACCCTGTATTTCAAAATTTAAGACATTTAGGACATATGTTCATATGTTCATATGAAGTTTATTGCCTAAAATCAACTCAAGATTCACTCACTCAAATATTTTATCTTACTTTTGGAACACTCTGTATATTACTAGAATTATTTTATTTCAGGAAAGTCAATTATGGCGAAAGAAGTTTTGAAAGTGTCTTAAATACAATTCGAACGAAACAGGAATACTACAATAAAACTGGGGTTGATATTATCATAGAAGAAAACCCATTTGTAGTAATAGTTGTGACACCACTTATGAAAAGAGCCCAGGAACAACAATTTGCATCGGAAATTTGTTTTGTAGACACAACTGGTTCTTGTGACCAAACATCAACATGCGTAACATTTATTTTAGGAGCTCATAAAATTGGTGGAATACCATTGGCATGTTTATTGCACTCAGCGCAAACACAAGAAGTATATACGCATGCTTTTAGAACATTGAGAAAAAATTTTCCTAAGAGTTTTGGTGGCAATTCGTATCCAACAGTATTTATGACAGACGATTCAACTGCAGAAAGGAAGGCCTTATCGACAGCCTTTCCAGAAGCACAGTTGTTTCTGTGCTCTTTCCACGTTTGTCAAGCTGTTTGGCGATGGTTATGGGAAAGTAAGAACGGAATTGAAAAGTCACATCGACAGGAATTGATGCTGCTATTTAGGAACATTTTATATGCTGACACATTTGAAGATTGCGAAATTCATTATGAAATATTCATAGATCATGCAATTAAGTACCAAAATCTCATCATGTATATTGAATCATATTGGGCTCGACGTGAAGAATGGTGTATTTTGTTTCGCAAAAATTCTATAACCAAAGGCCATAACGAATAATTACGTAGAATCATCGATTCGTATTTTTAAGGACATCATTCTATCAAGATGTAAAACCTTTAATAGTGTGGCATTGATAGAATTTATCGTTAATATTTTGAAATCATATCATGTTAGAAGAATGTTAAATCATGCCAATAATAGAGTAACTCGAGGTGATATTTTATACGATAAATTCAAAAATAAATCAAATTCCTTAGAAGTACAAATTATAGATAACTGTACGTTTTCCGTCACTTCTTCCAAAGACGCCCATATGTTATATACAGTCACCACGAAAAACCATACATTTTGTGATTGTCCTAGTGGTGACGGAGGTGCTTACTGTAAACATATTTGTGCCGTTGAGCAAAAAATTTGCGCGTTAACAGAAAATTGCCCGAAAATAACAGAAAATGATAAAATCAAGTTGGCATATATGGCAGTTGGATCAAATAATGTTCCACAAGATTTTTTTCTAAATATGTCTTTAGAAAACAAAACTAATAGTATGAATATTTTGCAGTCTAAAAAATCATCTGATACATTATTTTTGTAACACAATGAAAACAGTGAAAACAGATAAAAATTCAGCTCCAGATTATTCGCCCATCGTGAAGTCACTAAAAGCCGAGTTTGGTAGAATAGCTTCATTAACGGAAACACACATTAATGAAAGCAATAAAAACGTAATTCTCAAATATATAAAGGCACTTCAATCGGTCGAAACACCATCTCAGTTATGTAACTTTTACTCTCACAATGCATCAAATAGAGGCAAGCTAATCGGAGTTCAACCTACTGCAATAAGCCGACGGAAGAAACGTGAGGGTTTGAAAATAGGCAGAAAAAGGTTAATGGCAGGACGTCCTAGTAATGAAGAAATTAGCTGTAAACGCAAGCGGACAAAAATTAAGCATTCTTTGAAAGATAATATAACTAAAAATAAACCAAATGCTAAAATTCATTGAAACATACACACAAATTTATAATTCTAATAAAACTATTTTATTTTTGTTTTTATTAATTAATTTAAGTAGTAATCAATGTTGGAAATATTTACTTGCAATAACTACTTTGTGCTGGTACGCAGTACATTTAGGAGAACGCGCTGATATCGCGTACGTTTTCATATCTCCGCGATGACGTAGCAACATGGGCGGAGTTCGTGCTGCTATTAAGTACATTTAGTAAAATCGCCGGCAGAGATTGGCTACGCGTACCGCCGATCTACAAATACCTTTCATGCACCTTTCCCTAGCAAAACAGCTTCATCACTAGATGTTCTAATTTTGCTAATAATCACTCTCATTTAGATTTCTTTACTTCTCAGCCTGACTTTCTTATAGTGCTAAATTATATTAATATGTAGCGTCAATGTAAAATATTTCGATTTTCTTTCTGTTATTTATAAGTTATCGGCTATGATTGTAAATTTGCATGTTATTAATTTTATTATATATACAGTATATATATGTTGATTCTTAGTCCTCCACGGATAGAAAAATACAATGTGTTTTCATTCCGGGTGCACATCCGTTCACTACTGTCGTTCTGAAAAGAACAGTTTTGCTGACGTTTCGCCAAAATCACATTTGGCATTTTTGAAGCTTTCGCTCTCGCGTCTGAATAGAGAAAAAAATGAAGCCGTTTTTTTACGCTTTCGTTTGAACTTTGGTTGGCGTATTTGTCATGTAAGATCTTTCTTTTTCTACATCTACCGCGCTAGTGGTATGGCGTTAGCATCAGCTCTTACTACTTTCCTGATAAGTTCTTGTTGTTTGTAAAACTACAATTGTAGATTTACTATTTCATTGTCACACATCTGCTTTATATTTAGTAAACACAATACAAGAGCTCAATAGTAGTATTCAGAAACAAAACTCTAAACTTAGAAATTTTACAGAGTTTTAAAATTCCAAGAAATATGAAAGTATCTGAAAAATGTATTATTATTATCGAATATTACTGAAACCTGTGTAGGGGAAGGTGTTTTCACGCCGTTCCTGTAAATTAAACTTGCAAACCAACATTTTTAAGCAGTATTCTGCATTATTGGGTATTTATAATTTTTAATGTTTTAAATAATCTTTTCAAGCTCCTCGAAGGATTAAAGCTAATAAGCTACTAAGCTAATTTACCCAAAAACATATAAGCAGGGTCTATAAATTTACCTCTAAATATTTCTGGGCGGGGTGGGGATTCGTCGTTTAACACATAGTAAAAATTAGTGCTATCATCAGGACTATACAAAACCATGTAACTTGTTACGTATTCATCATACAATGGGCTACCCTTAATTATAACTCCATATACAGGTTCCTGTCGCCCGAGGTCTACTTCCAAGTATTGGTCCTAAAAACTTAGTCATTATAGGTTACCGTTAGATTTGTTTTCTTGTCCAATTACAATCTATTAATTTTGATCTACAATTTATTACTTTTTATCTATACGTAATATGCCTGATAGACATTTTACGTAAATGTAATGTATTTATACAATTATACTTAAAACCAAGAAAATGGTTTCCTTGGGCAAAATTTACACTTACTTGATTTGTGTATTGCGGCGCCCAACTACCTCCGGATTTTTCAGTAATTTTGTCATCCAATCGAGCGTTACTAGGAGCAAAAGCGAGACTTAGTGTACTACTAGCACTAAATGCAGAATCTGGAAGCGGTTGATCACCCTGTATAAGATTAATATATCTACAAAAATGAAAAAAAGTTCAAATTTTAAACCAAAATGTATAAGAAATTAAACTAAAAACAATCACAAAAAACTACTAGTTAGTGGGATTTGAAATGTGGCTTTATCTTGGTACTTGTGCCAAGTTTGATTTTTTTTATTTTGTAAATTTTAATATGTAGATTCGAAATATCTTAAATGTCATTTTTTACTTCCCCAGAATTGCCAATATATTGTATTACATAGGCTATAATATAGGGGGAGTATAGGAAGCGCAACATTTTCGAAAAATGTAAGTTAACATTTTTGACGTTTTAGAGTCCCTAGAATTCGATAAACATAGGATAACTTGAAAACAGCCAAACCGATTCATTTCAAATGAACCAAAAATAGAGCGTGTCTCGTGGGGATTAGATTCTAAGTGTAGATCTTCGATATTTTTAAGGGGTATAAATATCTAAAACATCATTGCTTGCTTGCAGCTTTGATTTTTTTTTCAATTATATATATTAAAAAAAACTGTTTTGAAAAACGATAAGTGACCTTAACTAGAAAACTCTTTTTTTTGTTTTCCGCATTTTTACGCACATAAGCTATAAACTGGCACTTCTGTATATTTCTGTGTTTCAATCGAGTGCCAAGATTTGCGTTGGAGGGTTTGAAAAAGACCAAAACTATGGTCGAAACGAAATATATATTTAAAAATATGTATTAATTTTTGTTAACGTAATATATATAATATATATATATATATATATATATATATATATATATATATATATATATATATATATATATATATATATATATATATATATATATATATATATATATATATATATATATATATATACGTATATATACATAGATTTCTAGATTCATTCTAGAATTTTCTAAAGGCTATATAAGCGCGCTGCGAATCCACATTTTGATTCAGTCGTAATTGAGATTTCGAAGGGTAAAAAAGCCGACAGTGACAAGTTTAAAGTTACCTTTGTTACGTTTGTTAGGTATATGCAGTATTTACCGGTGCTATTTGTAAGCTATGTTCTGAATAAAAGGAGTGCATTCAAAAACTGTGTTCGTGTACCGGCCAATCCGGAACATTTGGTGTCGGAAGCGGGATTAAAATACAGCTGAAGCTAAATAAGTAAGAAATAGTTTATTTAGTTTCTACTAGTAGGCAGCAAATTTGGATTCTTTGATGAACTTGATTATTGCAATGCATAGTAACATACATAAGAACCAAGAAGACATGAAGAAAACCCAAGAAGATGTAAAACAAGAAATTCAAGGCATGAAGATGAACCATGAAAACATGAAGAGAAGTCAAGAAGACATGAAGAAGAACCAAGAAGAACTGAAACAAGAACTTACAGAAGATATGAGGAAGAAAGACATGAAGCAAGAAATAAAGGAAAACATGAAGAGGAATCAAGAAGACGTAAATAAAAAATACAAAACATAAGAAAGAACTTAGAAGAAATAACTAGAAACATGTTGTTTGCAGTGACAATGGACAAGAAAGATGTAAAAGAGTAAATGGGACAAATGGAGAAGGTACAAAAGCAAGTTAAGGAATTTGATGACCAAATCCAGCAAGAAGTCCAAAATCTACGATCTCAGACGCAGAAGTTTGGAAAACAAAGTGAGTTAAAATCCAATGTTCTCTCTTCATCACAAGTTATAAAACCACTTATTTTTTATGGTAAAGCGTCTGAAAACAATTTGAAGCTGCCGCAACTGGAAATAATTGCGAATCCACCGAAAAGGCACGAGCACTGGTTTGTTCCTTGCGTAGTGAAGCATAGAGGTGCTAAAGAACATACCCGAAGATAAACAGAATGACTTTGGGACATTTGTAAACCATTTAGAAATGCGTTATGGTGAAGCACATCTACAGGTTTATAAAGCCCAACTTCAATGTCGAAGACAAAAATATAACGAAAGTCATCAAGAATATGAGGCAGATATTGTGCGACTAATTAACTTGACTTATCCATCTTAACTTGCAGAAATCTAGCAAGACTTGGCAGTAAGCAGTTTAATTGAAGGCCATCGTGATCCTGATACCAACTAAGCTTTAAGAATGGCTAGAATAAAGGATATTTTAGAAGCTCTTGCATATGCCCTTCAGTTTGAAACGATAAATAAACATCCAGGGGCCAGGGAAATCTACGAAGATTAGAGTTCACTCCAGAATACCGGACTATAAATGAAAATACTTTTTAAAAGAATTCTTCTTAAACACGAGAAAGACGAAAACAAACCTTTAACTTTCCGACAAAGAAAAGGTACCCCTTGTTGGAAATACGGTAAAGGGGGACATATGCAAAGTCGCTGTACCAGCAGTATGAATTTAAAACGTAACCGGGAAGTGTCCCAGCCTTCACCAGCGTCAAAAATTAAAATGTCTGCAAAATAATGGTTCTAGTTTGGTAAAAACTGGTTTGCGGTCGAGAATGTGCAATGGTACTGAATACTGGTTCGATACACACCATCGTGAAGCCTGACGTCATAGCTCCTTGTAGAATAGAAAACCCATACAACAAAGAGTTTTGGAAACAGCCAATGGAGAAAGTATATCTGTAAAGGAAATATATGAAGCTGAAATAAACCTGGGGAGCACGACCTTCGTATACAACTGTGTTTGTCGCAGACATAATGGATGACAAAATACTCGGCCTTGATGTTATGGATCAACATGGATTTGTACTTAACTTATCACAGCGGGTCTGCTGACCAAAAAATAAAGAAATAGTAATAAAACTGACACAAAGAAATGAGTCCACTATGCGAGAAGTTGTTTTGCTAGAAGATGCTACTTTACCTGCAAGGTCGGAATGTACATTGAAGGCAGTGCTTGGCGACTTTGATGAAGAAGTTATTTTGTTCGAACCAATTGAAAACTGTCCTTTATATGCAAAGGGAATTTTACCAGCTAGAACCTTAAGTCGATGTAGAAAAAATACGATATTTGTCAAAATGTTGGACGTCAAAGATTGTCCTCAGCACGTCAATAAAAGTGACATGATCGGAACCTGTCAACCCGCTAATACAATATTTACTTGGTGAAATCGTCACAACATTTACTGAATAAAGTTGAGGTGTCCAAATTGGAAGAACTTCTGAATAGAAATCAAGATGTCTTCCCCTTGTCTGACAGCGACTTAGGAAAAACCAACATAGTTCAACACCGAATTAATACTGGTGATGCAGCGCCGATCAAACAGCCTCCGAGATAAATACCTTTGGCAAAGCGGCATGACGTTGATCAGATGCTTGAGGATATGGAAAAACAAGACATTATAGAGCCATCGTAAAGTCTGGACGTCACCAGTAGTCCTGGTTAAGAAGAAAGATTGTTCTGCGTCGCATTCCTCAGGCTCAATGACGTCACAAAGAAAGATAGCTTTCCCTTACCAAGAATTGACGATACCTTGAACACTTTAACAGGATCAAAATGGTTCTCGACCTTGGACCTAAAATATGGTTATTGGCAATTTAAGCTTGACCCAGCGGATAAAGAAAGGACAGCGTTTTCTACTGGGACTGGACTGTGACAATTTAAAGTTATGCCTTTTGAATTATACAATGCCCCAGCCACTTTTGAACGTTTGACGAAACTGACATGGAATGAAATGGAAATGGAAAACATGCTTAATATATTTGGATGACAACATTATTCTTGGTAAAACATTTGAAGGTCATTTGAAGAATATTGAATCTTTTTTCAAGAAACTGAGAATGGCTGGCTTAAAACTCAGTCTTAAGAAGTGTCGCTGTTTCCAAAAAAAAGTGAAATATCTTGGCCATGTAATTACCGAACTTCATCCGAACGGATCCAGGGAAGACTGAAACCATTCAAAATTAGCCAGTATCGAAGGACAGACATGAACTAAGGAGTTTTCTGGGACTTTGTATATACTACAGACGATTCATAAAAGGTTTTGCTAATATCACTAGACCGTTACATCGACTTATTGAAAGCAATCACAGCTATGTATGGACCGAAGAATGTGAAGAAGCATTTAACAGCTTGAAGAAAGCCTTGTTTATCGTAGACACTGATGCAAGCAATGTCGCTAATGGAGGTATTTTGTCACAAGTACAAAATGACGAAGAAAAAGGAATAGCCTATTTCAGTAAGGTTCTTCCTAAACCTGAACGCAACTACTGTCTGAAAGGAAAGAACTACTGGCTGTTGTTAAAACATTGGAGCACTTTCATAAGTACTTGTACGGGCAAAAATTCCTTTTAAGGACGGAATATGCATCACTTAAATGGTTGCTACGATTTAAGAATTCCGAAGGACAAATAGTCAGATGGTTGCAGCGCCTACAGAAATATATCATTGCAGCAGATATTGCCCCTATACTTAAGCTGAAATTACCCAAGACCCTGTTATCAAGAAATTACAGCCAAATTCCAGAAATTTAAAGGATACTGGGCTTTATGAGACTCCTTGGTGATAAAAGACGATCTGTTAAAAAGAATCTGGGAAAGTTCTGACGGCAAAAATAATAAATTTCACTATACTAACTATTTTGCCCTCAAAGAGACTCTGCAAAAAGTTCGAGAAAGGTTTTATTGTTTGGGAAGTTGTACGGATGTAAAAGATTGGTGCCGAACCTGCGAGGACTGCGCCACCAGTAAAGGACCCCAAACTCACTCGTACACGCCGCAAAAGGAAGCAGTACAAGGTGGAAGCATCTTTCGAACGAATTACCATAGATGTAGCAGGGCCATTTCAGGTTAGTAAGTCCGGGAGTCGCTTTGTGTTAGTAGCGATGGATTATTTCAGCAAATGGCCAGAAGTTTACGCGATACCCAATAAAGAAGCCATCACTTTTGCAGACGTACTATTCCCGATATGGAATTCCAAGGGAAATACACTCGGACCAAGGCAGGAACTTTGAATCCGATGTACTCAAAAGCCTTTGCAGCCTATTAGGAATTCATAAGACAAGAACAACACCTCTGCATCCGCAGTCAAGTGAAATGGTTGAAAGATTTAATAGAACTTTGGAGAACTACCTGAAAAATCAAGTTAATAAACAACAGTGACTGAGATAAATCCATTCAACCATTTTTATTGGCCTACCGCTCTGCAGTTCATGAAACCACCGGAAAAACACCTGCCAGTGTAATATTTGGATCTGATTTACAGCTTTCAGTTGACCTCTTGACTGGACGCCCTCCTGACAATAAGATAACTACTACAGATTATGCCAGCCGGATTATTACAGGCCTCGGAGAAATCCATGAAGAGCTCCGCTATAAATTACAGATAGAAGGAGATAGAATGAAGTCACGTTATGAGCCAATCACACTGGATTTACAGTCGGTGAAAAAGTTTGGTTGTACAATCCAAAAAGAACTAAGGGATGCTCACCGAAGTTGCAGAAGTCATGGGAAGGCCAGTATCGTGTGGTAATCCGACTAAATGACTTGGTATACTCTATTCAGAAGAGCCCTCATGCAAACATGAAAGTGGTGCACCTCCAGCGCCTAGCCCGTTACCAAGATACCTAAGATGTTTGATCGGGACGATCAACTCTGGGAAGGGGGCAATGTTGCGAATTTAGCTCCAGTTATAAATTTGTTAAGTTTTAAGTGAATTTATTCATTATTTGTTATTTTAATGAATTAGACTTTCCTTAATTTTTATCCATGTAACGACTATGATATGTCAAAAATCGTTCTTGAAGGTTCCGTTGAGCTTAATTATTTTCACCCTGTAGTATTTAGATTATTCTAAAATTTTCTAGATCATTCCACCCGTTTCTAAAAGCTATATAAGCGCGCTACGAGCCTACATTTTGATTCAGTTTAGGTTGAGATTTTGAAGTGTTAACCATAGATAAAAGAATAGTATAAAACCAAATAGATAGGCAACTGTGAATGGTAATATAGATTTTTATAGCTGCAGCGCCATCTGGGGGTCTTAGTATGAATTAATGATGATGGCTAGGAGTTTTTTAATAATATGCTCTTTAAAATTATTGGCGGGTATATTTACAAAGTAAAATTAATAAACTCTCTGCTTGTCAAGTTGCAAATGGTTAAATACCCATTCACATTGCAAATTTCGTCCCAGAAAATTTTCATTGTGCATGTTCATATGATTTGCACTTTAGGATTTTATTAATACTTCCTATCCAAACTATGGATCTTTGGGGAAAATATGTATCAGGGCATCTTTATTGGACTTTTTGCAACTAGGTACACAGGACTTGAAGACCATTTTCCGTTTCTCTTGTGTTTTATTCGGGGCGAAGGTACACTGAAGAAACGTAGCTTTATTTTCATGAACTAGGTATCCGAAATGTCCGCTAGCGTTTTAGATTAAAGTTTTGAATTTAATTTTTTAACCGCATATACTTTAAACGTTACAAATTTACTAAACATTTTTCTTATCACAAACACCTCTGTCCTCATAACCTCTATTTCGACGTTGTTATTTCTTACGGGAATCACCTTGATGTTTTCTAGTTTTAAATGTTTTTTTTTAATTCTCGAATATCGATAGAATTTTGTTGTTGATTTTCGATGAAAAATGAATAATGTAGTATATAAAATGAATAAAAGGTGTTTCAAAAACCTAGTAAATAGTTTGGAACTCGAATGAAAGGGATGTCTCCCTAGAATCAGAATGAATGTATAGTTAATCAGATAATAATACGTTTTACTGTAATTCGAAAATGTCAATAATATATCAATCAATATTTCCCCGCTTATTAGCCTTAAAAATTATTACATTAATTAAACATAGTTATAGCATATAATACTAGCCTATAATAAGAGATTTTTTGAATTTTAACTGTTCTTACCTATCATCAGAACACTGTGGAGGAGGAGATACTGAAGGTATTAAATAGCCAGGAGTAGTCAATGGTGTTGTTTCTACTTCTTCATTTTCCTTCCGAATTACAGTAGGCTCTAATTCTTCTTTAAATTCTTCTCTACATTGTCCTTCATTGCAAGAATAGAAGTTCTCTATACACTGACATTCCTTACAAAATCCGTCATTAACAACTTGTCCTGGCTTAACAGGCCTATCACTTTCACTTACGCACATGCAATCATGTTTTGTTACACATGTATTTTCATTTAACCAGAAATGATCTAAACAAAACAATGAATATTAACAAATTTGTAGAATTTATTTTACCGTAAAACTTAAATATGATCGTTTCAGTAAAAGCTAGCTATTTAGCTAACTTACCTTTTGGGCAATCCATTTTCTTTTCGGCCGAAATACATCCGGACTCACATTTCGTGCCTTCGAAACAAAGCCCCTTTTCTCGAATGATGAAGAGATAATATGAACAAAGTCGCTCGCATTCAATGGCACATTTATCTTTTATCATTTCCGGAGGACATTCGGGTACACCGTTATTTGGAGATTCTGTGAGATCCAAAACAGTACAAAAAGGTTTAATGTTGAGAACGTTATCCTCCCAATCACATATCATGGATTCAGGATTATACAACATGTCTGGACCGCAAGTTTTTTCTACCTAAAAAAAATATAAATATATTCTCCCATATTTATTTTAATCTATTTATTCCTTTACTTTCTCAGATTTATGTTATTATAATTTGTATTTAGTATTCTATTTGTGTTAATCGGTTACATACTCTATTATGAGCAAAATAGCTGGTCGGTAGATATACTTTTTATTATTCATCGTGAACAAAAAATTGGAATAGCAAA
The DNA here is from genome assembly GCA_030620095.1 of Kuschelorhynchus macadamiae. NCBI lineage: Eukaryota > Metazoa > Arthropoda > Insecta > Coleoptera > Curculionidae > Kuschelorhynchus > Kuschelorhynchus macadamiae. The sequence continues at coordinate 41,696 of JAUTXW010001055.1, forward strand.
CAATTTAGGACAAACACATTTAGATTCAAAAAATTAACTTGCCTTCGCTGCGAACTCAGGAGTCCCACTATCTAAACAGCTGTTTTAGCCAGGGCCATTCCTGGTGAGTTGATGACGCTCGCGTGCTAGATTTAATTTGGATCCCCCCGTTGTAATAATATAAAGTTAGAAAATATACATATATATATACGGTATATTGTATTACTAATTTTTCTATTACGAAAAAAAAACCAGAACTACAAAAATTGTTCCCTGATTTCTTTAAAACAAAATCGGTAATTATGTTAGTTACGCCTATTTTTTTTCTATGCTAATAATAGAAAAGTCTCAAATCTTTGCTGCCCCATGGTTATACTTAAGTGGTTTTTAATAATTTTTTAATTTGGAGAAACTTATGTTACCACTAGATTACCAAAGTAAAATTTTAAAAATTGTTTAAGTTAAGTTAAAGATTCGGCTGTTGCACCAAATACGTTTAATATATTATATATATATATATATATATATATATATATATATATATATATATATATATATATAATAATATGGTCAGTTGGAAAGTGTCATTGTTTATTGTTTGCCATCAATAATAAATTGATAAAATAAAAAGAATTAAATTAACCCTTTTCAATTATTAAGCCGTCACGCACAAAAAGTATTCATTATCATACTTATTTTTCTTTCTCAACCCTCTGCGGTCCGGTTCTGGGTACAGGCCTCTCCCAACCTTTTCTATTCATGCCTACTTTTTGCTATGTTGGACCAATATATGCCAGAAATCTTATGGATGTCATCATCTCACCTCATCCCAAGTCTTCCTCTGCCTATTTCACGTGGACTGTACATAACTTTCTCCTCTCCGACATCTTATTTTTTCGTTTGGTAACCAATCTTTTAGTATACTTCTTTACATAGCTTGCTACATTACTTTCAGAAAATTCTATGTAAATTTAATTCGTCTCGCCCCCCCAGGTTCTACTCTATTACCAACCTAGTTAAGACACCACTTTAAGTGACCAGCTACTCAATTTCCTTACCTTCAGTCGCCCTCTTCACCTCATCGTGTCGTATGAATAATCTTTTATTTGAGCAGCTAGGCACAGGCAAAGGTTCATATCAGCCAGGTACCACTTAAGCCTCTTCTTTAATTGTCAATCACATTCTCTTCTATGAGTAACCACTAACCTTCTACCTATTCCCCGCGTACTTATAAATTATACCCTTAAACATATACCTGTAGATGTTAGTCCGCTGTGATATATTTTATTACATACGTTAAGTGGTCATAATCATAACAAACAAAATCAATCAACTATGACAACACAATCAATTAATATTGGTAAGCCGATTGATATCAACAATGAACTGCATGTAACATAAATATACTAGGTATTTACCCATATCCGCTAGTTAAATTCTACCTCAAAATCTCACTTTTAACAGGTAATCACAAAATACTCTGAACTAATATTTGTTAACCATATTAAATAAAGTGAAAATAAGCATTTAATTAAACTGATCATTAAATAAAATTAATATGTTATTTTTCTCATATATTTCCTAACAGTCGCAATACCATGATTTTCTTTATTACTTCATTGAACTTAAAAATGCAGCGGAAGTTTCCTTCCATCTTAAACTTATTTATTCTAAAGAATCAAGGAAAGCCTATTTACAAAGCCATAAATCTGAAATTCATCCGTCAATAACGGCGTCAAACCTCATACCTGCCTTATTGCAAACTACTTCGAGACATGTCTTAGATTATCTATATTGAATTAAAACTATCTTTATGGTTTAAGTATTGGGCCAGTTCGCTATTTCCTTTGAAATCTTATTATTGTCTCGATTCATTTACTGAATTTCCTATGATTCGTAGATATTACTAATTAGTTACATATGTTATAAATATTTTATACCTTTTCGCGGTGATGAACACTCAATTTTTATTAAGGTTAAAACTCGCAATCGTCCGTACCCAACTACGTACAGAAATAGTTAGTGTTTCTATTTAATTACTCCAAATACATACCGATAATATTCGACCAGTGATGGGTATTTATTCTTTCCAACGGCACGCGATTTTTTTTCTAAGTCTTGGCATATTTCGACACTTTACAAATAAACTGAGGATGGTAGCTGAGAAGACTGAATAGCGTAGCTTCGGCCTCAATTAATGTATGAGTGAAACTCTGCCTTTCCTAGTTCATAATGCTTTATATATCCAAATTTTCGTATAAACCTGTCTTAATTGACCTCATTTTTATTTCACCAGCGCGCTGGGCGATCTCAATCCCTATTCTGTTCCCAGATTCAGAACTAATGAACCGAGGGAATTTCGGGTTTTTTCGGGCCTTCTAGATAATTATCTTACGTTTTCGTAAGTCAGTCTAGACAATATCTATGATTTGGGGCCTTGCCCCGCCGCACCGCGATTTTTTACACGTCATGCATTTATTAGTTTTTACAGCAGGTCCACTGTTATAGTTATTTACTTAGATTCTATAGGAATTTTTGATACTAATATAGGTGGTAGATCCCTGTTCGCCACAGAGCCACAGAAATAATCTGGCCTCATACTTTTTGCATTATCCAGATTCATTTGAAAGCCGTGTTTCATTTCACTAAAATTGTCTTTAGTTCGTCCGGAAATTGATAAAATGTCTTCAGCAAAACAAGATAACATGAGTGCAATCCGTCGATCCTAATGACCCTTACGTTCCATGAGTTTCTTTAAAACTTTTATGTTGTGGGGCTAAATAAAATATTTGCAATCGTGAAAAAAATCACCTTCTCAGGTTTTAAATATTTTCAGGTTTTAGCGTCTCTAGATGCCAAAAAAATATGTTTCATCAGTTCCGTCAGTCCGTCTGTCAATTTGTCTGTCGGTCTGTCAGTTCGCGACATGGCTTACAAGCTACTCATCAGGTTAACTTCCATTTTAGGCAAAAATTAAGAGTCATACGTGGACGACCTGGACAAGCTACTCATCAGGTTAACTTCCATTTTAGGCAAAAATTTAGAGTCATATATGGACGACCTGGTAATATTTTGGTAAAAATCCGATATGCCGGAACAAGATGACGGACTAGTGAAGCGTTAAAAAAAATATTACTAAAAACTAATTATCCAATTTTGCACAAAAATCAAGTGTTACGAATAAACTGGTAACATTTTGGTACGAATAAAAGATAGCAAAACAAAATGGTGGCCTAATAAAATATTTAAAAAATTGGCTTGAAAAACTTTGTGCAAGCAATAAATGTGATGTACAGATAAAATGGTAAAGTTGTGGCACGAATTCAAGATGGTGCAACAAAGTGGCTGCCAATAATTTTGTTAAAATTCAGTTGACATTAAATTTTATAGAAAAATTAAATGTGATATAGGGATAAACATGTTACAGTTATATTTTATTGTGGAAGTAAATTCGGAACACAGAGACTTTGGATAATATATTTGTATTAATGGAAACAGTAAAAACTAACAAAGTTCAAATAGAGTTGAGGGAAAATACTTTTTACTTGGGAACATTTTTTTTTCTTCTTACAAATTTTTTAACCTTACTTATCTAAACTTGACAATTGCCAACAACGATAATCCTTTGTTGCTAATTATACCAAACTTAACACTCCTCCTCGATTTGAAATATTCAAAATATATAACATGAAAATCGTAACTAAAATCTACATAATATAAATTCCATTTCTAAGATTTAAGAATGTCATTACCTAAAGATCTAGTTAAAATATCAGCCAAATTTTGTTCCGATGATACATACTCAATTTGAATTTCTTTCTTAAAAATTAAATCTTTTAAATAATGATGAAAGTATTATCACAATACAAAGCAGTTTTATCAATTAAGTGAAAATTTCTTAAAATACTCTTTATATTAATTAGTTCTTGAGCTGTTTGTGCGGCTGCCACATGATCAGTTTCTGCTGTCGATAATGCCACACAATTTTGCTTCTTTGAAAACCATGATACTGGATCGTTTCCATATAAAATTATGCATCCACTTACACTCTTTCTATCTTTTTTATCGGTTGCAAGCATTATCTGACAATCTGTATTTCTATAATAAGTCAATCCTAGTTTCTTTGTTCCTCGCAAGTATCTCAAAATTCTTTTTCCAGCCATCCATATTTCTGATGTTGGACAATCTGAAAACCTGCTTAAATATGAGACTGCATAACTTGTATCAGGCCTGCTAGTTGTTGCCAAATACATCAATCCTCCAATCAATTGTCTATAAGGTATATTTGTTAAAATTTCACTTTCCTCATTGTATTGAAAACCTTTATCCATTTTCCAGATTTCTTTAGCTTACAGTCCTTCATATTAAAATGATTTAACAGTTTTTCTATAAACTTTTCCTGATCAATTTTAATTATATCCTTTATGCTAGTTCATACCTAAAAAATATGTTACTTCATTTAAGTCATTTGCATGAAAATGTTGTTTTAATAAATTTATAGTTTGATCTACATCGTTATCTCTTCCTGTTAGTAAAATATCATCCACGTAAATTAGTATCTACACTTTCTTGTTAAAATATAAACAGCAATCATACATAGATCTTTCAAAATTATTTTGAGTTACAAAATCATTAAATGTATTATTCCAGACTTTTGAAGACTCTTTTAATCCATATAAGGCCCTATTAAGTTTTAAAATGTTTGATTTTCTAATAGTAACACCTGCTGGAGCATATATATAAACATCATTTTCACGTAATCCATTTAAAAATGCAGTAGGAATATCCATTTGCCTAATTTTCCAATCCTTTTGTAGTGCTAATGATAAAAGTAGTTTTCTGGTTGACGTTCTGGCCACTTGCGAGTAATTTGGTTCAAATAAATTGATCCTCCTCCTTTATTTGGAAACCTTTTGCTACTAGTCTTGCTTTTCTGGTTCCATCTTATTTTGTCCTAAAAATTCATTTTGTTTGAATAGCAGTTTTATTTTCTGGTAATTCTGTTTCTGTCCATGTCTTTAGTTTCTCATGAGAATCTAGTTCTTTTCTTATTGCTTCTGTCCATTCATCAATTTTTATGGCACCTTCATAGTTTGTTGGATCATTTTCTTCCGATGATATTAAACAATAGGCATTGTATGTCTGGTATTCATTCAAATATTTTGGTGCTGTAATTTTTCTTCCCTTACTTGTTCTTTCTATGTCTGGCATACTTTCATCAAAATTTTCTTGTATTTTCTATTTCATCATTACTTTGGTTTGAATCAGTATCGTTTTGAATTTCCACTTCTAAGTCATTAATTCCACCTTTTAAGTCATTGTGAAACTCTATTTGTATTATTTTCTTATTTTTATCTTCTAGCATATTATTCTTCACAATATCATCATAGTTTGTCAACTTTTCATTAAATGTCACATCTCTTGAATAAAAAATCTCATTATTCTCAAAATTCCATAGTCTATACCCAGCTCCTGTATATCCTACCATGATACAATGTTGACCTCTTTTCTCTAGTTTACTTTGCTTTCGTAAAACCACTGCCCAAACTTGACTTCCAAAAACTTTTATCTTCGATAAGTCATTTCTCTTGTATCATCTTGCAGCTGGTGTGGCCCCATTATTTGCTTGAGTTGGGGTCCTATTTAGCTCGTATGCCGAGCATAAAATAGCTTCTCCCCACAACTCTTTTGGTAGATTCGTTTCAGCAAACTTAGTTCTCACGTTATCTAATAAGGTTCTGTTCATTCTCTCTGAAATTCCATTTTCTTGTGGAGTATATGGCATTGTATATTCCAGTTCAATACCTTTACCTTTACAAAAATCTTTAAAAATATTAGAAATAAATTCCCCACCATTATCAACCCTAATTTTTTGTGTTTTTGCATTATGCTGAGTTTTAATTAATTTTATAAAATCAATAATCTTTTGATTACTTTCATGTTTATTTTTTAATAATTTTGCTACTAAGAAATGCGAATAATCATCTATTAAAACTTGAAAATATATATAGCCTTCAGATGTAGGTGTGGCTACAGGACCTGCTATATCAGAGTGTATCAACTGACCAACCTTTGTACTGCTTTTATAACATTTATAAAATGGTTTACGAGTACTTTTACCCTCCATAGAAGCTTTACGAATTTCTGAGCTATAAGATAACCCTAATTGTTTCAAACTATGCCTATTCACGTGTCCTAACCTTCTATGCCATAAATTTTCATAAAACTCCTTATTCATATAAACTATTTCATGATTGTTCTCAGTGTAACTACATTTTTGTTCAATAAGGTTTATATTTAAACGAAATAAGTTATTAACATTTTTACAATAAAATTTAGATTCATTCTTATTTAAAATATCTTGTCTCCTAGCAAAATTATCATTAACAAAAGTAACCTTAAAATCTTTCTCTAGTAACTTAGATACAGAAATGAGATTATGTGATATACCCTTAATAATAATTGCTTCTATCTTGATTTCCTTTCCTTGACATGTACCTTTCAGCATACCTTCCTTATTTGCAAACAATACTTCATTATTCTTGGCAGTTCCAATTTTCACCGTCTCGATTTCTTTAATGTTGACCATGTACTTTTCCATGCTATCCATCACCATATGTTGTGTACAACCAGAATCCAAAATAAAGGTTGAAATACCTGATGCTTCACATGCTACTGTATTGCTGCTCAAAGCAATGAAAGCAATTTCATTTGCTTTATTCGCCTGTGTTGGTCCACCATTTTGTCTTTGACCACTGTATCCATAACTTTGACCACTGTGTTGAAATTGACCTCTGTAACTTGAACCTCCTTGATAATTGCCCCTTCGATGGTACCCTCTATTAACTCTTGTCCTGTTTTGATGACATTCTGATATCTTATGACCAGGTTTATGACACTTGTAACAAATAATTTCCTGATTAACATGAAATGACATTTCATTGTTATTGCCAGATTTTATTTGTTTAAGTTTAATTTCTTCATCTAACAGTCTTGACTTTACAAAATCCATTTTAATGCTTAAATTCATAGTTTCAATTGCTGTAATAACAGATACATACTCTTCATAAATGATAACAAATGGCATACCTTGTCTTCTTCTTCCAGTTTTGATCCGGCATTTTCCAAATCTCGAATCAGGGTGTCGAATATTAAAAAGTGATCTTCTAATTTTTCACCTCTTTTGAGCTTTAAAATAAGTAATTTACGCTTTAAAGTTAATTTTGTAAAAACACTTTTCCTTTCAAATATGTCTTCCAGGGATTTCATCATTTCTTTTGCTGACTTTGCATCCTTAACCAGGTCTAAGTGTTTATCAGTTAAACATTGTACTATTAAGCTTTTCCCTCTTGAGTCTTTTGCCTTAAATCCTAATTTATCCTTCTCAGAAGTAAAATCATTTTCAGATTTTTCCAATACTTCTAATATTTGCCTCTCCTCTAGTAATGTGGTCACTCTTAACTTCCAATTATTATAATTTGTTGCACTGGTCAGTTGAGGAAAATTTATTACTGAACTTGCCATTTTTCTTGCTTTTTGCTGTGCTCTGATATTCCAATTTTCTGGTACTCTGGGCCTATAACCTGTTACAGTTATATTTTATTGTGGAAGTAAACTCGAAACATAGAGACTTTGGATAACATATTTGTATTAATGGAAACAGTAAAAACTAACAAAGTTCAAATAGAATTAAGGAAAAACACTTTTTACTTGCGAACATTTTTTTTTGCTTCTTTCAAGTTTTTTAACCTTACTTATCTAATTTATTTTTAATTATGCCCAAAAATCAAGTGTGGCATAGGTAGAAACTAGTAAAATATTGACAGAAATCCAATATGATGAAAAAAATGGCCCCCAATAAAAATGTTTAAAAGATAGTAATGACTATTATACCGAACTAAATTGGGCCTCTCTTCACTATTCCTAATAAAAGAAAAGATTCATAACGAGGGAAGTTCCGGCTAGAGAAAATTTACCGATTTTCTAATAGATAGCCAGTAATGTAAACACTACAGCATTGCCACCCGTACTTAAAAGATTTATATAGTCGCATGCAAACACTTTTAAAGAACTATTTTTGTCATTGTACGTAGATATGCTTATATTCTTCGATTATATCAGGAGTTACATTAACCAAAACTTTATTAATATCTTGGATACATTTTGCACCTTCAACCTCATCAGTAAGATATTTTTGAGTAAGTAATTTCTTGAATGCCTTGCCAAAATTGTATTGGGGTTGGATTTCTCGAATTTCCGCCACAGTTTCCCATAAAGATAGAACTGAATTAATCGTAATTTTCCAGCCATTTACCAAACACAAAACTCTAAGTAAATTGGTAAACGCTTATTTTAATTTTTCAAAAATAAAAAATTAGTTTCACGCCGCGCGCCGGCATATATAAGGACAATTGGTATATATTAATGTTTGGTGGTATATTTCAATACTTTATTATATGACGGACAACCGGTTTATGCATCTCGCCCGGCAGCGACTTCGAGGGCTCGTAAAAGCATAACATCCGATATTCGAGTGAAAAAGGCATATCAAGGGAAGGAGCTTCGAGTGTTCCTTCTTGTTTTGTTAATGTTCGGTGGTTCTAGTAAGCACCTAAACGTCTTTTTGTTATGTTATCCTTCCCTGGGCATCTACCGTTTATCATATGTTTCAAGGTTTCTCTAGTCTCTGCTAGGTTACTAGTGGCATCTCCTCTGGACCAACATGAATTTTTCTTATTTTTTACATAGACAAAAATCAAATTCTACGTAACCAACCCTTTTAGCCTTTTAGATTTAGGCTCCCGCGTGCACCGCATGCCTGGCATGCTCGGCCCGGAACTGCCCTAGCTTTAACCACTAAGCGAAAGCCTTTACGCTTATTAATTAAATAATATAATAATTAGCGCACTTTGTATTCTATCAGAACTATATCAAAACTATATTGATAATATAACTAAGGCAGGATTTACTAAAATCGTTTCTCGGCAAAATCAATTTTTCACCATAATGCATATGTTATATACAATTTTTGCATTTTCAAGAGAAGTGCAATCACCCCCTTCCTCAAGGCGCTAATGTTTGTTAAACTTGAAAACCGCGTCGTCGATTAGTAAAAAAACTGTTGTTTTTTTAAAAAAAATTTAATATTACAAGTTAGTATCTAAATTTTGTAACAGAATCTCGGAAAGTCTATAGATTTTTCAATAAAGAAAAAGATAAACTGTTCTGAAACAGTAAAAAAAAAACATGAAAAACAATAACTACGGGCATCGGGATCAACCAAGACAAACTTTTTTTTGCGTGTTCGTCGCATATTAAACCTTTAAAACAACTGCAAAATAAAACTCTAAAATATATTTATAAACTACCATATTTGGAACCTTCTATTAACCTATATAAACCTAACGGATTTTTAAACTTACAGTATATTTATAATTTCAAAATTTGCGTTTTAATACACTCTATTATTAATAATGGAAAAAAATCAAATATTATATTTAAAAAATCTAATACTTTACATAATCACGATAAAAGACATTGCTTACAATTACGGACCATTACAATAAAAAGTAACTTTGGGAAAAAATCAATTCTCCACGATGGTTTAAAAATATATAATAACTTTCCAGAGACTATAAGACATACAACAAAATTACCAATATTTAAAAAACAATTAAAAATGCATTTTTTATAAAAATAAAAATGAATAGATATTTTTAAAAATATTTATTTCAACTTTATATTATATTGAATTATAATAAATATTAAGTTTTTTCATTTATTACAACCTTATTATTATTATTTTCTATTGTTATATGTTACATTCCATGTAATAAACTTGTAAAGTTGGATTGGAATAAAACAGTTTAAAGTAAATTGATGACCAGAAAAAATGCAACACTAAATGCAACATATTTAAGTATTTTGTTATCTACAGCAATTTCAATGCGATTTCAGTAATTTAAGTTAAGTCAGATATCTTCATTTTATTTTACTCAACTCTGAACCTCCAGTATATGGAAGTACACCATATTATGGCTATTGCTGTCTAATTTAAGTTATCTTCGTATATCCGATTTTACATTCACAAGTATATGAACAATTAAAATATTATATTTTGTTAAACTTACTATAATAATTTCGTACTTACTAGTGCAAAACCAGTGTTTGTCGGTGTACACTGCAAGAATTTATGACAATCGCCAGGATGCTCTTGATTCGGTTTACTAATGTCGCAAGGCGGAGCTCCTGTTACCAGATCAACCGGAGTGGTAGGATTTTCACATTTACATAAAACTCTTATTTTGAAGTCTGGACATGGTGTGTTAACATCTGAAGACCTACAAAAATTTTTAAATAAACACATTATTTAAAATAAAAATTATGGTCCTTTATGTATTATGGTTTCAACGGTTCAACATTTCTTCAATAAAAACACAACTTTATTAATCCAACAGTAAAACAATTCTATTACTCTGTAGTAATACTTGACTAGAGCTATCAGACTTAAAATTATTTAGGTAATTCTTTAATTTTAATTCATTTTTTCAAGATTGACTAAAGACTTAAGTTTTTTTAGAAGTGGTATGTAAGGACAGAAAATACTTAAGTCAACTTAATGACTTAAGTCAAGCTAATGACTTAAGTCTTTTAAAAACTGATTCAGGTCAAAATAAAATTTTGGCTGTAATGAAACAATTACGACTGCCTTTTCAGGTGCCTCCTCCATCTAGCAATTACGGCAGTGTGACGCAGCGGTAAGGCATGTGTTTTTTTTCTGTCACATTACGATTTCAGGCGTACATATTATTAAAGAAATAATTACGTATTTTGCTCTATGTATAATAATAATACTATAATAATTATGATACTATTAGAATATATTTAATTATATAAATATTAATATTTGATTTGGAATTGTAAAAGGTAAAAAACTTAATTCAAGTCAATAAAAATACTTATTTCATCGATCATTTAAAGGAAGTCTTGATTTAAAACTTAAATCTTTTTTGTTTTTATCCGTTAGGAATTCGACGTAATTTTTTAAAATATTCTTGGCTAGGATTATCAGAAATATCTGTTTACGAAAAAACATAAACGTTTTATAAAGCAAATCGTTAATTCTCTTGATAATCACCTTTGGTCCTACTCCTAACCCAGGTTGAGACAGATTTGGAGATAACCGTTAGTTCCTCGTGAAACACACACAAACTCAGAAGTTTTTGTAGAAACCAACATAATTCGTATTCATAAATTTCATAAACATAATCATGTATTTTGTTGTCTTCTTTTTATAGCAATTCATTAACAGAACATTAAATATCAGGACAGTCCAGGTTCCGTTCCAAAACAATTCTGGCCTAACGTATGCTATGCAAACACGAACAGCTATTTTATAAGCCATTATGGTCTATTACCTTGCTAAGTCGTTCTACCATGCCATAGAACTTCGTATAAAAGTCGTTCTAGTTTTTCGAATTCCATAATTTCAGAAGTGTTTATTGTCGGTTTTCTTTGTCATATTTATGAATAACGATTTGGCTTAAAGCCTCTAAATTCAATTTAGGGGCTTAAATTTTTCGGATGAGTTTGTTCGTGTATAGTTACGGCAGACAAGTAGCGTTTTGGGTATTACTATAGGCAAAGATAGTTATGTGATCAAAATGGCAGTATCTGGCTTAAGGAAGGTCAAGAAAGCTAGGTAAGGATAAGTTAGGTAAACTAATAATAGACGGAGCGGTTTTTGTCGATTCGACCGTCGAACCAACAGTCATACATTCTTACCAGGGTCGCAAAACAGCTCTCAATGCTCTATCCTGCGGCTCAACTTTTATACTTTTTTTCGCAATAAGAACTTTAAAGAGAGCACTTATCGCTCGTATCAAGCGGTTCCCAATGCGCGATTTTTTTATCACTTGCAGCAACAAATATTGAGATCAATATACAATAAAGCGACCCATTAATCCCGTTGCTTAATATGCATGATGTTGTATAAAAGTTGATCCAGGTTGTTACTTATGTATACTTAGCAAAATTTTATTTTTAATATTACATTATCAGAAACATGAGCACTAATAGTCATTGGAGCCTTCTGGAAAGTCTCATAATTTATGCTGAATGAATTATGATGATTTTAAATTATTGTTCAATACAATGCGGGTGCACTTTCAGATGCTAATCAACAAACTTTATAAAAAAAAACGCATGAGGTTCGCCGATGCGTGCATAGACCTTGACGGCCAGCGCAAGCATGACATCTTAGCGATCGCCGCATAATGAACCGCGTAAGCCAGACTATACAGAGATTTTTTGGAAATCGTTGCATGAAATCCAGACGCATCAATGCACGTAAGTAGCGGGCTTTAATGTCAACCCCATTTATTTTTGAAAATGTCAAGATAAAAATTTTATAGTTAGAAATAGTTTTTAAAGTTCAATAACACACTAAATACTTCTCTTTGGGTATATTTCGTGATTAATATCAAGATGGCGACTAGGCGCCATGGATCCAAAAATGGGATCAAGCCCACATTTTAAAGGCTTAATTCATTCCCAAGTAGGTATAGGTATAGGAACTCTTCAAAACTTTAAGTATTTCGTTTTACATATGCCCCTTAACTAAAATGTTCTAATGACCCTGGGGTCTAAGTATTGTACTTTTCTAGTTAAGGGTGTTTTAGAAAGAACTCAAATTTATTGTATTCAAAAATCGTAATATCCTGTCAAAATCTTTAATATACTACTTACCCTCACGCTTATTAGATCATTTCATTCAGATCCCGTGAGAAATAAAATACTGGAGGTTTAAGTGTTTAAGAAATTTTCCTTTCGTTTTTTTTAGGTTCTCTGTCAGAATATACACAGAACATTTTTTTTATTTTTATATTTTGTAACCTAGTTACAGCTTTACAGGAGATACTAAAAAACTCTACATACAAAAGTTCTAGAAATTTTCTTCTATTATCTCACATTATCAAACATTTCTAAAAATTATTGAAAAGTAGAAAAATTATATAACCTTTAGTTTTTTAATGGGAAACCCTGTAGATGATTATTTAATTAAATGAGTTTCATGCAAATTTAAATATACCAGGTTTGATACATTTATCTTTAAAGACAAATCGTGCCATAAGACGCAATGCAGGTGGGATAAGAATGCATTGCCTCTTATGGCACAGTTTTTGTCAATTTTCACGGTTTTCTTTAAAAATAAGGGTATCAAACCTGGTAAACTTATAACCGGCAATAAAAAACCCATTTAATTAATCAATCGTAAAGAGGGTGTTCTATTTACAAAAAATATAGATTACGTAATTTTGTTTATTTTTCAATAATTTTTAGAATGTTTAAAAGAGAATAAAAGAGAAATCCGACAACTTTTGTATCTTCAATAGTAAAGTTATAACTTGGTATCAAAATATAAAAAAAGCCCTGTACATTGCAGCGTAAAAATTTTACAAAAACTGAAGTATGGACTAAGTATAACACTTTTCTAGCTATAAGGTGTTTTGTAAAAAGAAAAATTGAATTTAATTTAAAATCAGAATACCATTAGAAAAGTCTCTTTATTATGGTAATGAAGAGGGTTGAAAAATAATTTCAAAATTTTATTTTTTTTTCAAAATAACGAAAAATATACAAAAGAAGACCGAAGGTTTTGTTGATTTGTGTTTCAACTTTCTCTTGTTTAGCAGTTGGCCATTTTGATTTTGTTGTAGGTTCAAATTTGTATCTGATCCAATAATTAGGCGAATTACATAAAACTTAAGTAAACTAAACGGCCGTTTATATATATTTTATATAATTATTAAGGTAGTAAATAAAAATGGGTAGTTATTCTAAAAAAAAACAATTTATGGCGAAGTAAGGTTTACCTGCAAATTAACCCCCTTTCTAAGCTACATTCAACATCCAAGCCTAATTCCTTTGGCTGACGTCCATCAACTGTCAGGCATTCTATGGAAGTCATTTCACTTACGCTGCATTTGGTAGAGTTCGATAGATTATTAAGAATTATGGCGGATGGTAGCGGCTCAATATCTAACAGCTTTGTCTTCTTCTTGCCTTTCTTATTTGATGTGATCTACATAATAAAAACTAATCAAATAACCTGATTCTCGATTAATTCAAATATCGGATATTATACACCAAAAGTTTTATTTCTTGAATGATATGTGATTTTAAAAGTTATTTGATAAAGACATAAATAAACCTTTAATAGCTTTTTCATCGCTGAAAATTATTGAAAAAGTAGAAAAGCCGTATCTTGAGCTGAATGAGAATAAACAGTTTAAAGATTGTTTGTATAAAAGTGAGATCACGGTTTTAATAATAAAAGACGAAAAGAAAGAAATACTGAGTTCTTAACGTCTCGGCGTCGACGGCTCGGCAACTCGTTTGTTTATGCTTTATAATACATAGGGTGAATTAAGTATCGGACTGGACCAGTTTCCACCGGGTCTGTAACTTTTCTGGTCCAAAAATTGAAGCATGAATAACGTTAGCCAGCATATCTTAAATTTATTAAGATATAAAAAGTTAAGCTACATTATCATAAAAAACTTGGTAACATATAAGAATAAAAGGAGTATTGTAGGATTTTATAAACAAAACCAAATGTTTTTAAAAAGCAACTCTTAGTAAACTTATAAAGAAATGTCTTGTTGCATGTTGAAAAAATACAAAACCATCATTATTGCGTTCCATACAAACAGAAAAACGTAGGATTATTTTTACTATGATTAAGCTTATAGTTCAAGGCAGGTTTTGCGAGTGTTACGGTTAAGTGTTATTATTGCAATTAAAATAACATCCCATATAAAAAATATTTAACTTACAAATAAAAAGTATACCTAATTAAGAAGAGTACTAGATACTAGGAAGATTAAGGGGCAAATAAAGCCTAGGCACCACTTGAAGCAAGTTAAAAAAAGAGAGAAAAGAAAATTATCACAGATGTTTTAGATTGTCGGATCGCCCTAGAAAATATGTTTTCCAGGATTTTTTTTCCGGAAACGAGAATGCTTTTTATTTATAAACCTGGCACAACGAACATTTTAAAAACATAACTAAAAGGCATGCAGGATTAATAAACAGTTTAGGGTTTGTCATTACATAACTCAGTTAGTGATTATATATAGTAATAGTGCATATTTAAAAACTTTTATCGACCAAATATGTGTGAACAATTTTACTATGAAACCATCAGCACTAAATCTGTATATCTTATATTTACTTGTTTTATTTTTTTTTGTAGTATTAATCGGTACTTTTATATCGTATTCATTTTTATTCTAGTCTGGTGTACTATATTCTATTCAATAAAGTCTGATTTATTTATTTATATAATAAATTACGGTTCTACATATTATCTAATGGAAAATATGAAATTTTGCAATGCTGCCTTTTCGTTAACATACTTTTTTTTAATATTAGAAATTATCAGAAATGTAACATATAAAGAGTCGATCATTATTTTAACTGTTTTATAAACCACAACCTAACATCTTTTATAATATTCTTTACCTTATCTTGGTTAATCCAATTAGTCCAACCCTCTACGCATTGAACGTTTTGTTCATGTTGAGCTGTTGTAAATATTTGAGGCTCTGTAGTACTACAAGGTTGTCCTTTACAAATTTTTTCACCCCTTGAGCAATAACAAGAGTGGCAGTCATCTTCTTCTATAAGGTCGCCTTCATAGTAGGTAACACCTTCTAATTCTGTAAACAATTGTATTTGAGATTCGTAACCTCAAGTATAAGTTAGATGACATAACTGCTATGACTGTTTTATTAAAACTTGATATTATACTAACGAACGAAACGTGAATTTACTCTAACAAAGTGGCTATGATGACCATTCCGAGTCATAGATCCATAGATTTATGTCTGGAGGGTCGGGATGGTGGTACAGTCGTCTACAGCCAACCATTCTCCACAGAAGTATCTCAAAATATTGATGACAGTGAATTTAGAAGTTAGATGATATTCTGTCTAAATTTACAAATATACTTTTAAATGAAGTAGTAATAAATATAGAGGGTGTTTCAAAAAATATGGGCCATCGTCTCATTGGGCATATAATAAGGCAAAAATGTTAAATCCATTTTTTTTATTTGGTTATTTTTCTGCATATTCCAAAACCAGACATTGGAATCAAACTATAGTATAGTATAGTAAGACCATTTACAGAAATGCATTTTTTTATGAAACATTCTTGTCAGTATTATTAACCAGTGTCGTGTAAACGAATATGGATTTTTTCATACTTATTCGGTCATATCTTTTTCTTTAGTATTTTTGACAATTTGATATATGGCACTAACTCTATGATTAATTTTATACAAAAAATGCTACTTTTAGTTTTAATCGATAAATGCTACCATTTACCAGCAATTTCAATTTAAAATAATTTATTTTTTACTAACATTGCAAAAGATCTTGGTTTGTGGTTTGATGAACGGTTGATTTTTGTTTAGTATGTGAGTGGGTGTGTCTTAAGAGTATAAGAATGTTGGGTTTGTACTTAAAAATTGTTCTCCACTTTCTGTCGATATTATTAAAATATTATATTGCTCACTTGAAAGATCTAATGTCGAACATGGAACTGTTATTTGGTCACCTTTCTACAGTGACGGCTCGTACTCTAAAGTTTAGGGTCGGCCGAGGCTCGAGGCCAATCAAGGGCGGTTTTACGGTGAGGGGTAAACGAGTTACGAGAAAATTACGATTAAAAACTTGGCTAGGAAACACTATAGCACAAGAGCGACCTGTTAGATTGGGTCTTTTGCATATCCATAGATACAGTACTGATGTAAATATAAACAATGTAATTAATAAATTGGCTGCAGGAAAAAAATTGGACGATATTCTATAACTATTTATTAGAGGCTGTTTTTTTTTCACTTATGCCGCAACTATGATAAAGAATATGGGTATATATGTTGTTCTCACACCATTTACAATAAAATATATTAACAACTTTTTTTTAAATTAACCCCCCTAAAATCTTCCTAAAATCGCCCATCAGGCCAATGTGGTTTTAATTAGTTCCGCGTCCAAATATGGTCAAATCCTAGTCTTATTATTTTCCGTTTATTTCTTCAATGATAATTAGGTAGGCACCAACCTATATATAGCAGATCTAGGCTAGAGTATAAATTTAAGAAATAAGAAAAAAAATTTAGTAAAACGCTCTAGTCAGTCAACTTAATTTTTTGATATTCTAATGTATCTTGCCCCAAGGGGAAAATAAAATAGATGCGAAAGTGAAAGCTACATACACAACCAAAAACGTGTATTAAGTAGTAAAGTATATTATCCAGCAAGAACCACGATGCGACCAGTTGACTTATAAAACAAATTGCAAATGATATTTTAAAATATTCACTTCACATTTCGTCACCACATTTAAACATGTTAACATGGAGTGAAAATTACTAATATAATGTATTAACCATCATTAGTCATGATTAACGTAAAGAACTAACAAATTAATTTAAAAATAAGTAGTATCATTTTATAATAATTATACAACTAATACCTGAAAAATGGTGGTATTCAACTGGGAAAAATTCCGGGGTTACGGCCACATCGAGACGGGCCGGTGTTGGGTGACATAAGCTACAACGAACGTTATAACATGGGGATGTATGCGAACGTAGAACGTACCGCGTAAATTAGTAGCTGAAGTCTAGCATGTGAGATGATGGAATCGGCTGTCCGAGCCACCCTCTATAATGAATATATTAAAATATCTGTGGACGGTGGCCCACGGACTGCTGTTAATGGCGTTATTTGTATGTTAGTCAAGCAACGATAATAGGGATACCTACCTATTTAGCTATGTGCACAGGAAATAATAAACTACATTTTGGTTTTATTCGTTTTTAGGATGTTTGTAAAATTATCTTTGAAACATATTTACCTACTTTTTTAAAAAGAGAATTTTCCCTGTATATTTTCTGGTACAGTCCGGCCGACCCTGCCGCCCCTGAGGAGCCGTCACTACCATTCTACGAAGCACATATAGGTGGAATTTAAAGAGTCCAACACAGGTTTTTAAGGTTCGCTGCTTTTAAATGTAACATTAATATGGAGAATTACCATAGGGTTCATATGCTGAATGCTCTAAAATAGGTACACTTAGGAGTAGAAGATCTATGTTTGATTTTTGTTTTGTTTTTAAAATTGTGAATGGTAATACATATTGTGCTCAGTTACTGTCTAAGATACAACTTAATGTTCCTAGTAGATCCTTGCGTCACAGCGGCTTATTTTTCACTCCTTTCCATTCTACCAGCCCCCTATTGATAATTCCATCGTATTATCTATGCTTTCGGATCAAATATTGACATGTATAACTGTAATCTCTCTGGCTTTAAAAAGAAAATTACCTCTGTGATTTAAAATGTATGTATTTATTTGGTTTTAGGTTTTATTGTACTTTTTATTAGAAAACTACATTTTTAATTTTGTGAGTGAGTTTTTAGGCTATTTTTCATCATTTTTGAGCGAGTTCTTGGGCATTATGGTGCATAAATGCAAATTGTGCAAAAATTTGTACTATTTAACCCCTAACGTCTCATTTTTTAAGTATGTCAAATGTTGTTATTTTTCTGTATTAATTGACGTACGCGGTACGAGATTTTTCCTAATATTTTATTTCTAAGTACGATTAATCACATTTAGGATTGGGTTAGTATGACTTGTAGTTGCTATTTTATCGTTCTTTAGAAATCAACATACACAATTTTATAAATAAAACAGCAAGATGTTGGGCCTCCCTATTATTTTACTAGGAACAGAATTCAAAATTCGAGATGCAAGAGGAATTTCGCATTGTAATTTGGCATCAAGTATTTTTGGGAGTTTTCGACCCCGCTGAATCCGAAAATGACTGTTGCCAGATCGAAAAATGGACCGGAAGCGCGTAATTCAAGGTATCCGCCAATGTGGTGGCTATTTTTAAAAGCCTGCTAATATGTATATTAAACACATTAAAAGTGTCCCTGAGGGTTTTCGATATCGCTAAAGCCGACTATGACATTGACATCCCAAAAACCAACCGGAGGTGTATTTAAATAAAAAGTGAACACACAAAGCAATTGTGATCGAAGATTTTATGCCTTGTTTTTATGCACGACTCTCTGCCTGCCGACAACGCCGAGGAGCACCCAGTACGCAACAATACGTCCGCAAGCCGCATCATGATTCGCTACGCCGCGCGCCGATAAGTAAGGTAGGTAAGTTTACTAGAACATTCGTTTATTTAATTTTAAATTTCTTTTAACAAAATAGTGTTTCGACGTGGTTATAGTGTTTTGTTTGTGTGTTGCTCCTGAAATAATTAATTTGTCAAAAGAGTAAAAAGGATGTTTAGTAATGTCAGACAACATGAAATCCAAGATTTTGGAAATTAGCAATGTTCGTTATAATTTGGCAATTCGAATGAGTGGCTTTCATGTTACAACAAAGGGATAGACAAACTTGTATGCAGCTGAAGCACTTATATATGGAAATCCACCTACATAGGTCTTGTGAACAAATCTATCCTTTTCTTTCTATAGGTACTACCGGCGACATCTACTTGTGATGAGGCATGGCACATCCTATTTGGGACAGTTAAGCCAAAAAGCCGATGATGTTCTGCGACTGCACATACTGAGGAATTTGGAAAATGTGCACTTACCTGATCCTTCCTTACCGAATTCTCAGTAAACAAGATGGAAAGTCGTGGATGGGCAGTTTGTTCCGGTTCTGACCACGTTGAAATCATTTCCAAAACCCTGCAAGGACATCCTAAATTGTGGGTGCAAAACAGGCTATCTAATAACTTGAGATTACTTTTTCTCCATTGTTATCAAAAAAGTAACACATTTAATTCTATTTAAAAATGAAAGTGTGCGTAATTGTTTTTCCCCATCACAAAACACTCAAATGGAGCCAGACTGGCTACTATTTTCGACTTCAGTGAGAAACCCCCCAGAAACATTTTTGATATAATTAATACGTATATAGCAGCAGTACATCTTGCACTTCCGATTAACTTTTTGTGTCCATTTGGGGACACTTAATATACTGGAACATGCATATAAGCAGTCTTTTAAAAATAGCCGCCATCTTGAATTACGCACTTTCGGCGAGTCCTATGGCACCGACGATGTCGTATTCGATTATAGCAATTTCAAAAAACTCTCTGATACGCCCTGAATACTCTTAACGTTGTATGTGAGTAATCCAAATAATAGTTCTGCTGATAATGGTCAGATCAGCGTTAAAACAATGAAAATATTAAGATTTATTTTAGGATCATTCCTAGCAAAGGTATTAAAGAAAAATATGAAACAGGATGTCTTTCCTTCTAAATTAAAAATTACACGGGTAATGCACTTACATAGAAACAGCAGTAAGGATGAGTCTATTCACTATTAGCCAGTATCTGTTTTGTCGGCTTTTCAAAAATATATGAAAGAATTATATATAACAGGTTACTGCAGCATTTAAATCACATTAATTTTAAAAATATAAGAACACAAATGACAGGAACCAACCTTTTAAATTTTATATATGGTGAAATTGATAAGAAGAGGATGGTCAAAGACTTTGTATTGGATTTCAACTCCGTGCTTTTGAGAAAAATGCAAGAATATGGGTCCGGGGCTCCTTTTCGCTGTTTCAGAGTTACTTGGGTGATTGGAGTCAGTTTTATGCATGGGGTTTGAAAATGGAGAGAGAGCGTCTATGGATATTGGTATACCACAGAGATCCATATTAAGCCCACTGTTATTCCTAGTGCACGTAAAGATTTCTGTTCCACGGATATTTATGGCAGAATATATTTTATGCGAATGATGGAGTGGTTTTTTATTCAGGGGATGAAAACAGCATCTTTGAGGAAGTGAAACATGACATAGCAGCTTTTGATGAGTGGTGTGGAAATAATTATCTATATCTAAATGAAAAAAGAAACAGAAAAACCAATAAAAGCCTTATATGGTATGAACTATTATAAGTGAACTACTGGTTTTCGCGAAAACCATTACTTGACATAATTTGAATATGAAACGATAAAATTAATACATGAAATTAAATTAAATCATAATGCCAATTTCGAGTAGAGGGTTTTACGATAATCAAAGCTCAAAAGTGTATAGGTTTTAAGAGAATAGAACTTTATAATAAAATATCCGGCCACATAAAAAATATTTTAAAAATGCAGGTTTATACGCTTTTTCTGTATTTTGTTTAATATATCGATTTAGGTTATAAGTATCTATGTATTATTAAGAAAATGTTATGTATATTAGGACAATTACATATAAGGTCAAATATGAAATTTTGTTGTATTTTTTTGTGACCTGATTATTATAATAGAAGAGATATTAAAAAAAGAACTGTAACAATTTTTTTTTGTAGAAATAACTGTAATTTTAGAAATAGCTGGAATTTGCAAACATAGTATTCTGAAAAATGACTAGTTAATATTTTTTTACTTACCTAAACAAACAGGTTTACAAATATTTCGTGGAACGCAGTCAATATATGAGTCATTTAAATAGACATGATCCGGAGGGCAAGGTTTTGGATTACACCCTTCGACACAAGCATCTTCATTACAGCTTTTCGTTAACTTGCTATTCGTTAATAAATTATCGCAAGTTTCATGTGGACATGTACTAAAAAATTGTAATAAATAAAATAATTAAAATATTAGAAACAAAGGACAGTCGAAAAAGGAAATTAAAATTAGACAAAGACAGGTAAAAGTAATTAATTTAAAGGTACATTCGGAAACATTCGTATCGCCGAGGACTTTTACATGCTGACAAATTATAACCATCAAAATCAACGGCGTTGCTCCGCAAAGTGGTTGGAAATATATATTTTCGTGGATAGTTATTAAAATTCAAGAACTGAATGGTACGATATAAAAGAATTTTTTCGTAAAAAATAACGCAATGCCATGTTTTAAATTCTAAAATACAAAAGAGTGTTAAAAGACGTATAGTGTGCGTTACAAACAAAATCGTTAATCGTTAAAAAGCCTTTAATTAATTTGTAAATGATATATTTTTAGATGGCAATGTGTTATCAACCTGTAAGAGATTTAGCTCTTAAAAATAATTAACTTACATTAATAAGTTATTTTTATTTCTTATTATCACTCAAAAGAACACAAAAGTATTTTTGAATTCTAACTGGTTAACTTTCAATTATTTTGAACCGTGAGACATTTAACTCTAGAGAATAATAGACGGTAAACTAAATAAGTGTTTCTATTTCTATTTATTACTCAAAATAAACGTAAAACTGGTTACTGTCAATTATTTTATTCCATTGTAAGAAAATCTATCGCAAGATAATATAAAAATAATTCTGAATTCAAGAAGTGTTCCGTGTAAGGACCACAAGTTAAGGTAACCAGCACCACTTGTTTAGAGTTGTATCTAACATCAAGTGAAAACTAATTTTAAAATAAATGCTTACAGCCACATTTAATATAAATATTACTTACAGAAAAGGGTTTTCATATAATCAAACCTTCCAGAATTTATATTTTGTCAGAATATTTCAATTTAAGACGGTGTGTTATTTTAGTGCTTGTCAAGAAATTTGAAAGTAGGTTCAGGAGGGTAGCAGTTTTGACAGTTAGAATTGGACCGGCAAACCTAGCCGAGACGCCACTTACTATACTAAAACTATTTGCTTCTTAAATATTGTATTTTCGTAATGGTAAAAAAAGTCACCCTGCCAGATTTTTGCAGATGTATGCATATAGTGTTTCTAGATTTTCTAGAATCTCGCATTTGCCTCGGTCTGTCGTTCTGGCTGTGCACAACATAGCTGAAAAACTACTTATCAGATTGACTTCTAATTTTGGCCAAAAATCAACGAAAAAAAGGGGGAGATCATATCACTATCATAAACTGGTGAAATTTTGGTGTGAAGTCATTATGGCGAAACAAAATGGCCGCAAAATGAAATGTTCAAAAATTTAATACCAAAAAACTATTTATCCAAATGACACAAAAATATTATACAAAAATCAAGTGTTAAATAAGGATAAAATTTAAGTGCGAATATTATATTGCAAAATAAAATATCGGCTAAATTAAATGTTTAAATAGTCGGTAAAATTCCATTTCCTGGAATAAAACTTTCTTTTAATGAATTGAAGTAATACATTACATAATTTATTTTTTATAGAGTATAAATCAATTTATGAACAATAAACAATAATAATAATAACATAAAAATAAAGTTATTTAGTGACACATATAATATACTGTCTTTTCATCAAACTTTTTTATTGGACGCCATTTGGTTCCACTATATGAATTCGTACCAATATCTACCTACGCCACACTGAATTTTTTAAGACCGCCATTTTGTTTCGTCATGTTGAATTCTTACTATATTACATTTAATTATTGTGCAGAATTTGAAAACAATTGATTAAAAAGATTTTTTATGTTGATTTTATAAAAAAAATATTTTGCCACCATTTTGTTTCGCCACCTTGAATTCGTACCACAATTTTACCAATTTATCTCTATATCACACTTAATGCCTGTACAAAATTTGACATTAATCTAATAAGTAGTTTTTTCAGGCTAATTTTTTAAATATTTTATTAGTCGGCTATTGTGTTTTGGTATCTTAGATTCGTACCAACATTTTGCCAGTATATTTCTACGTAAATTTGATTTTTGTGCAAATTTGAGGTTGAATAAGTGATCAGTTTTTTATTAATAATTGTTGTTAATATTTCTCTAGACCGCCATTTTGTCGCACCACATTGGATTTTTACCAAGATTATTACCAGGTCATCCCCAAATGACGAAAATTTTTAACCAAAATTTGAAGGTGAAGTAGTTTGTTTTTTAGCTATGCCGAGAACTAATACAAATTACATTACACTTTAAAATCCCCACCCTGCATTTATTGGGCAATAACTTGATAGATATTGTATAAATTGTAATAACACTGGAGTTTTATTAAAAGTAAGTTTTGGGTGCTTAGGTGCAAATATAGGTAAAGCCTTTTTAAAACAACTTTCATTGTAATTAAATTTTTTTAATTTGGTTATAGTCAGACATACCTAAAGTTTCGACACTTTAAGGTCTTGCTTCTTACTTATAAACTACATCTAGTCTTCATTAATTTTTTTTCGTGCGTCATCTGTACACCAGATCGCTTTTGAATTCTAATTTTATTATACACTAATTCATATGACCTACCTGATACAGGGGCTGTATACCGAACACCTCTGATCACATTGCATGGGACATAAAAGTTGACTTCTCCATTTTACTGGAGCGCCACGATTATTACATTCTTGAGCATAGGCTGCTAACGCTGTGCATAAGCACTGACAGTCGCCTCCTTGATCACATGCACATGTATCGAATACACATCTACAAGAAAAAAGAACAGAAATAAAATAAAGGTGGCTAAAAAAAAGGGTTTATAAAAAACACTTCATAGTACGCCCAGATACAGCCAGGAGCGGACCGAAGAGAAAATACTGAGACGGGAATATTACAACTCTGCTAAGAAAGTTTCAACTTTGCCAAAACACTATTTACTCAATGACACGAAAATGTAAATTCATATTTAACATATGAAACCTGAAAACTTTAAGGTCCTCTATCTTGGATCAACTTAAGAAAAACTGTTGCCAACAGCTAGGCGTATTAACAATGCAAAAAAAATTGTTACTAATGATGAAAATAATAAAAAACAATACTAAGGAAAAACAATGAATGTATGTTATGTTATTAATAAGTAAAAGTTTCTAGAACATAATCACAACTTTATAATAATGGAGGTCAAAACTAATATTATCAAAATGTATTTATGCGTTAATAAAACAAATATTTACCTATCAAAATAACTATCCAAAGGCACTTCAGAATGGCATGGAGCGAAAAGAGAGGTCTTTAAAATACCACACTTCTTAAGAGCCCATACTTTTCTGTCAGGGTTATCTGCACACGAATCCGTTAATTCTAAGGCTTCTGAGCAATAGCTTTGTAATCTATAAATATTAGTAATGTAACTCTATTGCATCATAACTATCTAAAACTCCAATTGAAACAACTACAGTCATTCAAAACAACAAAAAAAAGTAGTAGATCAAAACGAATCTACATAAACTAAAAGAATACATTCATTATTATCAAATGCTCCTGTGCGATTTAAAATTATTCCAAACAAATAACTGACAGTTACAATAACAAGCCATGCGTTTTCTAAAGTAAGGCATATAAAAGCCAAATAATATTACCTCCAAGAATCTCCGAAAATTTTAACTGAAGCTTCAGCAAGACCACCAGATGGCGTCTGAAAATCATCGGCTTCGTTGTCATTGTAGTTTCCACACAAACCTTTCACCTTTTCTTTCCATCGTGGATCAATTTTTACGTAAACTCTGGTACCTGAAAAATTAGTACATTTTAATGAAACTTTTCATGAAGCGATTTTCATGTCGATATTATAAATAAAATTAATATGATTAAGAATCATAGGCACCATCAAACGAGACCACATTCAAACGAGAAATTTATCTACGACCACAAAGACATAACTTAATCAGCAACCTTATTACACACTAGTTCGATTAAGGTAATTGGTTGTTATCCTTCCTTTCACTCGCCTGTAATATGTTCTTTTAGCTGTTAATATGTGACATACTATTACACAAAACATTGACATGAGACATTAGTCTATATAATGCAAGCAATAATATAATGGTAGGAAAACAGAAAAGTTTTTTACAAATTAAATACGTTATTGTAGATTTGAACTACTTTAGGGGGAAATAAAAATAACTCGTCGAAATATGTATCAATTTAAAAAGCACGTTAAAGCTATTTTAAATATATACACATGCAATTATATTATTTAAGTTAACCTCGTAGAACCCCAAACAGCTAAACGGATTTTAATAGAACTTAATATTCTTTTCAACTTCATCATGTTGAATACCAAACTAACGAACTCATTAAGATGATTTCAAATGTACATATACATACAGGTTATCCGAAATATATACAATTAAATAAAAATATATATAATTTTTGAGTGGGAAGCAAAGGGGGAAATGTCTTTCACATGAATGAAAGTTGTTACTTAGGAGTATTCGAGGTTTAGGTTTATTCAGGCAGCGTTAAGGGCAGGATACTTCAGTATCAGCAGTTCGTCATCTTCGCTAAGTCATCACTTTAACCAAGTGAATACTGAGCATACAATATATATTTAAAATTGTAGAATTTAGTCTTGAATTATACTTAGTTTTAATAACTTGCAAATTCAAAATAAAAAAATTGCTTTTTAAAAAACTTCCGAGAAATAGAACTTTTTGACTATTTATGGATTTAAGGCAAATAGCAATGTCGCCTACTAGGACTTCCTTTAAACTGGTGATGTTGTTGAATTCCCTGAGGGATGAGAAAACAAAACAATCACAAAGTTAGAAACTGTCTCCTATTTCTATCTACGTCATCTATAAGGATCAGTTTATTAAGCTTCACTTCGTAAAAGTATTTCCTTAGCTGAGAGCATCCAGTTAGGATTCCTATTACAACTAGCAGGTTCTTTCATCGCTTCCTTCTCGACGTTGCGCTGGATAAGTCATCACTGCCTCCTTCCGGAGGTAATTAGGAAATCCCTAGAAATCTCGCAGCTACTAGTTTCTTCATATAAGCTTTAAATTTATATTATCTTATGAACTTTTCCAGCAGTAGAAATCTCAGTGGCGAATTCAGAAAACAGGTCATCAAAGCCAACAATATTAAGTAGCTTAAATTTTACCCTGTTTTCAGCAGCATCTTCAGAGATATAATAGTTATTTACACTATAAGGGATGTAAGTAACATTTACCAGTCGAGGACGAGTTTGCACCAGAGCGATAGCGAGGGCTGGCAAAAAAGTTCGCGACTGGTTAATGTACTTACATCCCATATAGTAAATGGATATAGTTTAAATGGATGTTTCAGACATAGAAGAATCAGCGAATATTGCTTGTTTATCTCTACTACCAGAGAAGTAAAAAAAAGGTATAGAGCAGCATATAAATCCTTTAAGAATTGGTGCCAAAGCAAGACGGCTACTGCAGTCTCAGAAACCGTGTTTTTGGCGTATTTCTACGAAAAAAGTGTTATATTGAAGTCCCCATCAAGCTTATGGTGTGAGTATTCGATGTTCCACCCTTTTTATAGAGGAAAATGTAGATATTTCTAAGTATCCAAAACTTCGAGCATTTTTGAAAAAAAAAATGATGGTTATAGATCCAAAAAATCGAATGTGTTTAGCAGGGAAGATGTGAATAAGTTCATGCTTGAAGCCTCCGATGATATATACTTATTGATTAAGGTCGTAATGGTAATGGGAGTTGCTGGAGCGTACCGTTCTAATGAACTCTGTGAAATGAAAATGGACAATGTTAAAATAAGTCAAGAAGTCATAATTGTGACCATTCCTGACTCCAAAAATGGAATGTCACGTACATTTACAGTGACCGAGGCAACTAAAACAAATAGTGTGGAGAAATAAACACCTAAGCATAGAAAGCAAACCCAGAATCTATAAGACCGGTGCTGACCTATGGAGCCGAAGCAAGAGCTGGTAACAAAGAGGCCGCTAAGAAGGGCAGAAATGAAGATCCTTAGAATGATACTCAGGATACATAATATGGGATAGAAAAACGAATACCCATATATAGGGAAAATGTAGAATGGAAGAATTGGGCAAGGAGAAGGCGGAAATGAAACGAATATGTAACTAGAATGGAGGACAATGGGCTAGTCAAAATTGCTAAACAACATCAAATTACATGGTACCAGATCATCCGGAAGACCCAGTAAGAGATGGCGTGATAGTTGGTAATCTACCTCATAGGAAGAGCAGTAACTTATAAAGGATTAACAGGCGAACTTACTGAATAAGAAAAAGAAGCTTTATATTTGATTGGTGTTTTTTTATGATTTGTGACATGGCTGTAATTAAAAATAGGTTACTGGAGCAAGGTTAAAAATATCGCATTCGCTATTCTGGTCAATTTCAACATCTACTAGTGCTTTCTGATATGCCAACTAATTCAGCTTGAATGAAACTGATATTTATTTATTGATCTCTTACAGTAAATTCGCAGGCATCCAGATCGTTCTGCTAAAATATGTATTGTTTCTTCTATTCTTATGTATTTAGTTTGTTGGCCCTCCAACCTCCAGACACCAGCTGCGTAAGTAATCATCGGTCTTATAATAGCAGTTTACATCCACAGAACCGCCCCCTAGGATTTACTGACAGAACATGTCTTCCTTTTCCGAATATATATTTAGGACACCCTGTATTCTGTTTTAAGAACTCCCTCAAACTTTCTACTAAATTAAATTGCATTTGGCCTATCTTTCTCTTTAAGGTTCGAAATAAAGATAATTTTAAATTTTAATTTAATAAGTCAAAACTTAAGTTAATTTTCCATTTACATAAATTTTACAAACCTTTATCCCAATGTACTACTAATCCTAAATCTGGAGCTTCAACAATAATAAATATCCCCTTTTCTCTAACAGTTATATGTTTTTTGGAAACATATCTTGGTACAGGCTTATCTTTGGTTAATGCAACGGTCTCTACGTCTTCTCCTGATGATATTCTAGTAATAAGAAATATTTAAAATAAATAAAATTTAACTTAACATATTTAGCAGGAATTGTAATTGATCACAAAATAATAAAAAAGAAGCTATTTCACCTAAAAGAAAAAGTGACACTGTGTATTGATTTGTCAAAAAAAATATGTAAAATATAAGGATATCACTAAACTTCTTAATAATTTGTATAAAGAAAAACTAAAACTATTTTATACACAATAGAAGAAAACCATATACAAAATTCAAACAATAAATCAAAAGCTTCATTTTTTTCGTTATTTTTGGCCTGAGACCTAAGAATAATGCCCTCCTTACAGTAAACCGTGCATTACAGGGCGTGGACTCGGAGTTTCTGCCGACGTTCTCCAAATACCGAAACACGCATTTACACTTCACGGTATCTTTATAGATAACCCGGTAGTATTACACGGTCGTTATTGAGTTTACAACAATTACTACCTATTGTCACCCTTCGAACTTGATTATCATCCGTGTGGCAGTGGATTAAGACCTTACAATAAAAAGATCAATCTAAAAATTAAATTAGCATTGTTGATAATTTGTTCGTTCGTTATTAGCGAATTAGTTCCAAACAATGCCATGGCAGATAATTTTAATTTCAACTTTACTAATTTACCTATAAGTAATAATGTTGACACTGCGCTTGTGCGCAAATGTGTGCCATTTTATAATAGTATATTTTAAATTGTATCACTAATCTCAGGAATTCTAATGCTAGAGGACACTAAAGTATATCCAATAATTTGATAAAAAAATGTAACTTTGTTTTGTCTAAAGTATTATCTTATAAATTTGTCTGTTGCGTCTGCGATTTTCACGGAAGAGTTAAAGTTAGCCATTGTCATACCTTTCTATAAAAAGTCCTATTCAAATTATAGACCGATTAGCCTGTTGTCAAGTATATCTAAACTTTTTGAAATAAATATTAAAAATTAGTTATTCAAATTTATGAATAAAAATAATCTACTTAGTGGTTCGCAGCACGGTAGTACTGAAATGGTCTTATGGTCACCCTGTAACTTTGCAAGACATTAAAATAATTAATGTACCATTACTTCAAGTTAAGAAACTGAAACTCGAAAAAATATCATCAGACAAGCTCTATGAACTTCAATTTCAAGCATCACATGAAGAACCCTTAGAATTTCCAAAAATTAATTCCTTTTATTTCAAATGGTCTTTTTAGATTATGTTTATTTTATTAATCATTATTGTTTCATGGTTTATGTTTAGAAACAAAGAAACAATTATCAAGATTATAAGAAAAAAAAAAGAATGGACCTGTTGCTGAAACTCAATTGGTTCCATGTGTGAACTAAGCTGAGTTGACAATTGCAAGCTAAGCAGTTCCACCGATATACCCATCGATCATGAGAAGCGATAACCAGAATCGGCATAGACTTTGTTCAGTTAACACGTATCTATCATTATTGATTTGTAATTAATTGTCATATTAAAATAATTATGGCTAAAAACATATAAAGCTGTTATACTGTACAGGAGTTCTTGAGTTAAATGACTTATGCTAAGCGCCTTTTTTGTATTCTTATGTATTGTTTGTCATTATTTTTTACTATTTGACGTGTACACATTTATTTATAAAAATGAGTGTTTTTTAACTATTATTGTTATTATTATCTATTTTGTATGTGCACCAGTTAAATTGAGTAAATGAAATTATTATTATTATTAGAAAGAAAATGTATTTATCATATATTAATAAACAACTATATCACGAAAAGCTGAAGCCAAGATTGTCAAATGGATGTATGCAAATACAAATAAGCTACAGTCTATATCTATCTCTATTTGGAAAACATCCCAATTGCACACCTGCAAGCATCAATCCCCCAAATTAAGGCATATAAGCTGAAACAAGCCGACATAAAAAAGTCACACAGTGGATAAGAAGACAAAGCTAATTAAAAAGTCAATCAATAAGTAAAAGTTGTCAGGAATAAACAACAACAAAAACTGCTGGTAGACAACTTTTTGCAAAAGGCATTCCTTGGATGATTCCTGCTTTGAAAATTATATAATAATTATATTATATATATTATATAACTTCGGTGACAATGCTATAATATGGTACCTTGGAATAAAAAAATCGAGAATATCTTATACACGGGGAGTAAAAATTAACATTTGTTATTATTGACTTTAGTCGCAAAAAGTTATTCCTCATAAAAATTTTGCTTGCTCCAAAATTAAGATTGCGTAAAAAAATCATGAATATTTTGTACTTGTGGCCCTCCAGCATCGAAATGTAATTTCTCATTCACCAATATCTGTGGCTTGCGTAAAAACTTTAACTCTGTTCACCACTGTCTTCAATGCTGCAAACCTGATATTCTCTTCTTAACCGAAACCAAAATAAGCCGTAAAATGCAACTAATCACCTTTTCTTTCGTACGTTGTGAACTTCTTCCATCACTCCGCCAGAACTGTCGCATTTGCGTTTACGCTCATAGTAATCTATCCTTTAAAGAGTCTCACATCATCGATCAAACAGATCCGATATCCTGTGGCTCAAACTAGCCCTCAGAACTTTCACTATATTTATTTATTGTATCTATCTCTCTCCCTTAGACAATTCCTTCAGCGAGCTCTTCGACAGCAGTCCATCTCTTACCAACTTAATCAGAGAACCTACTTAATTGCCACTCATTCTCACACATAGCCAAAATCCATTGAACCTCTTTCTCACCACTCACTCAGAGCCTTATTAGTCTACCATTTCCGCTTCTCTGGGTGCCTCTGACCATGGTCTAATTACTGTCTTCTGTCCCATACAACAAGAGGTTGCAGGATCCATGCGACCTCGTACTATCTGGAACTATAATTCCGCTCCTAATACCCACACCATTCAAATAAACAATCAAATGCTTGAAGCGATTCCTTTAGCCTAATTAGTATCACTTTCCAGAAGGATCTTCGCTGGCATGATCACCAGCATGAGGCGTGAACATCATCTCACTTGAAATAAAACCGAAAGATTTTAAGAAAATATTTAAATTTTTAAAAGTTCTCAGTGAGCGGGTTTTTCTATAGCTTTACTATAAACTTTTAAAGTTAAGGTAGTAATATTTCCAGTCCATATTTAAACATTTACAATATATTTACAAAAAATTACATAATAGACATTTATTTATTGAATAATGTTAGCACTTATTCTATGAAGAAGCATCGGGGACATATTGCTTTCATATCATCTTCTACCCCAGAGAAAGTCTGAAAAATTCAGGGAGAATAAATAAAAATCAAATACACAATAAAGTAGGACAAAATATACATACCTAATCGTTACACTCTTGGAACAACTAGTACCCAAAGAACCACAAGGCACATTTTGAATTGTGACATCAAAGGAATCGATGCCAAGACTTCCTTTTGCTAAAACAAAATCACACTGTCCTTGATAGTCGAAATGTTTGCCATCGAATGTTTTATAGTGTGAGTCTCCCCAACTAGAACATTCCGCCGTACATTGCCTGTCTGTGCACTCCCATTTACCGTTTTTACACGTGCAGGTATTGCAATCACTTTGAACTAAAACATATTAAACTAAAAATAGAAAAAAGCAAACTTATATTTTATTTTGATGTTTTTATATAGCATTTATAGTTATTATTTTTTTAATTTGTGTAAATACTATAAACCTAATTTGTTTAAAGAAATGTTGTTTTGGTTTAGTCCCGTATATTTTGAGTTAAGTATTATAATTGTTCACCTTTTTTTTATAAAATCGGGGCAACAATTTTCAGTTACTATAATTACCAAGAAAAATGATCTCATTGATTGTATTTGTAATTAAATTTGATAATAAACGTTGTTATTACACTTATCTCATGCTTTTGTCTATATTAGAAAACCTAGTATACGAGGTACTTTAACTAAAAACAACCTGTAAATATTAAATTATTTTTTAGAAATTAATGTTTAAGATTCTGTAAGTTTGATTTTAACAGAGTTTTGTGTGTCTACAAGTCCGAGTCCGCCTGCAACATACATTTAAAACCATTGAACCGATTAATCTGCAGTATGCTATGAATTTTGTTATGTTACTGCTCTCTTTCTCCGCTTTCTAACACTTCGTTTAATTTTTTGGTATATGTAGTTTTATTTAAATATATACTTTTAGAAAATAGAAGAAACTTAATTCTATGAAAGTACTTTTTCTACTTCTTATGGTAACTACCTACATCTCGACTTGTAAAGTTTTACTTATCTCTAAGGGCAGTGGCGTAGCTTGATTTATTAAGAAATAAAGACTGGCCATCTAGAAGTTTACATAAGAACAAATGGGTCCTTGTTATGCCACTACCCATTACACTATGCAACCTCTAAAATTTAGGACAGAACTTTGCTCATGCTCTTGACCATGAACTTGAATCATCGTTATCTCATTTCTTTAATTAGTTTATGGTTGTTAAAAATGTCATGTATACAAATTGAAACCTTCCGGTTTAAATATTTTTTGCCGACATCCTGAAAAATAAAGTTTTATGACGAGTTTTATTATTTGAATGGCCCATTTGTGTCTTCTAGCAATAGAAGTATATATATATATATATATATATATATATATATATATATATATATATATATATGTATATATATGTATATGTGTTTGATTTTTACTCCTTCACGGATGGAAAAATACAATGTGTTTTCATTCCGGGTGTACATCCGTTCACTACTGTCGTTCTTAAAAGAACAGTTTTGCTGACGTTTCGCCAAAATCACATTTGGCATTTTCGAAGCTTTCTTTCTCGCGTCCGAATAGAGACTCAATTCGGACGCGAGAAAGAAAGCTTCGAAAATGCCAAATGTGATTTTGGCGAAATGTCAGCAAAACTGTTCTTTTCAGAACGACAGTAGTGAACGGATGTAAAACAATTTTTTCACTCCACCACCATTATCATGTCATATCGTGTCTGCTGTATTAAATATTTTATATTCGTCAATACAATATTTTCATCCGCTGCTAGTACAAATATTTACATATAGGCGTTACAAGAGAGATTTAGGTGTGCCTTAGGGTATGCACTGTGGTTCGCTTCTTTTTAATCTGTTTATGATTGCCATGTTATGATTGTTCATAATGCTCTCTGCTCGTTAATAGTTTTACTAGTGTTTAAAAAAATGTTTATTTTTGCGTTTTTAATTTGCTTTTTTATGGTATGGGGCGCTAAATTTAGAATTCACCTGGACGCTGTTTGGGCCACATCCGGTACTGGATGTCAAAGTCTTATTGTTTAGTGTTGGAAAAATCGAATTGCAGGTATTGGGGATCTAGATTCCGTTGGATACAAGTCTGAGAGGAGAATTTTCTCTAAAGATAGTCTTGATAGATCAGCTGCCTTAGCAGCTTTATCTGCTCCGTAGGAAACTTGGTCTCATTAATGGAATATCCATAAATTCGCATGAAATTCTTTATTTGTTTCTAGTGCGAACACATCTGAGTATAGATCTTAGAGTAAACATTTTTTCTTACTCTAAGGTACAGATCATTGGTGTGGTGCTGATTTTATAAATCATATATTCATAAATTGTAAAAAATCCAAAATTTATTAATACGGCAATGTACAGAATGTGTATAGCTGTTGATTCGCTTAATTATATCGATAAATTCAGATTGTTGGATATGTAAATACAAATCGATATGTTCTTCATCTACAAATTGATTGATGGCATTACAGATTGTGCTCTACTGCTTGTTGGTATTTCTCTGAATATCATTCATGCAATCCAAAAACAGCGAATTGTTGCAAAGTTTTCACTTACAACATTACTGCATGAATAATTTACTGATCACTATTAAATTAACATAATCTGAAATCTAGAATTTTTTCTGTTTAGGTGTGTTACTCTAATATTTTTTCTTATTGTAAAACTAATTTATATTTAGCATATTATATGTAATTAATTAAATTAAATTTCATAAACATTTTAGTCTACTAAATACTCCATGTCTGCATATACAAAACATTTTAAGAAATTAGCCAGAAATGACGAAATCATAAATTATATTTATGCAAAACATACCTATAGATTTTTCTTTATAGCTTCTACCCCCATGATGACAAGGACACTGATCTGGCTTCACACACCTTTTGTTTTTGGAGTCCAGGACATAGCCATCTTTGCATTTACACCCAGAATGACAAACAGTAGGTGAAAAATGTTCATTTGTGTGCATGTTCTTACATGTTACAGGTTCAACATCTTCACATGTTGTAAATTGGAAGTTACTGAAATTTGTAATAATAAACGATAATAATAAAAGAACGAATTTTAAAATATTTACACATTAAACTCAAAAACTGGTGAGATCAATACCCTCCGCTAGCACTGAGGTAATTCTTGAATAGTCGTCTATATTCTATCTATTCTAAATTCATATTAATTAATTATTAGTTACTCCGATAAAAGGATCTAGTATTTCTAAAATATGACAGAAAAGGCACATTATATTTCATTACTATAAAAAACTGAGCAAGCAGGGTCGTGTATTATATAATGAAAAAGAGGATGCGTGTGACCCTTGCAATTCGCCATCTTAGACGAACAATAATCTCCTCGATGGCTCAGTGATAAGAGAGACTGCTTTCCTATCGGAAGACGCGGGTTTGAAACTGGGCGTGGCTGGTCTGGTACCTTCCTGAGTTGCCTTTAGTCTTTGTAATAAAAAATGATGATTATGTTCGTATACTTGGGGTCGACTGCGAGCAGTAACAAGGTTTTTTTCTCAATATAAAGACTACACTAAACAACTGCATAGAACACAACAGGAAACCACTACGTAGAACATATTCGCACTGGTTGTGGGCCTGTCCTAGCACTAAAAATCCCCCGCTATTTTTCAACCGAAAGAAACTTAATGCGGTCGCTATCTGATGTATATGCGGGGGCGCCCTCCATCTGTAACACGCTAAGGTCACCTCTCAAATAGTGCTTTTCGGATCCGTCGTAAAACTGCAAGCTCATATACCTACCATACAACTTAGATACACAACCTAGATATGTGCGAGAATTAGGCCGATATCTAGCAGTACAGGGAAAAAGTTGATGATGATGGTGATTACATATATCGTCCAGTGGCTTAGTACTAACAGAAACACAATAGAAAATTAATCGAAATATCTTCCGAAATTTTTAGACTTAGGCCCACTCGACTATTTCACATGGTGCTACTTAAAAAATGAAGTATACGCACTAAGGCCACTTTAAAATGTTGATCATCTGGAGAAGATTAGTAGGAAAAAAAATCAGGTATAACTTCTGACGCGAGTAGGATTGCGGAAAATTTTCTAACACCGGTTACCTGCAGGTAAAACGGAGAGGGATATTTTGAAGTTAATGGGCAGCTGGTGAAAAATTAGAATAATGTATTATTAATAATAATTTAAATCGATCACAAAATAACTACAATATATTTTTAACGATAACAAGACTTTACAAATCACTTTTAGCTTGAGTAGCACAATTAAAGATGTTATCGGTTATTTAAAAAACTTTTTTTTTGGTAAAATTGATAACAGAAAAGTTTTACTTAGAGAACCTCATTAGGTATTAAAAGTTAATAAATAAAATTATGTTATATTTTATTACTTATGGTATGAGAACTTACAGAGATTTTTAAATGTGTTCTGATTATTTGTTGCGTTTAGATTGACAAACAAAAATCCTTTTTGGCTTACTGGCAACTGAATTCAGTTTCGAAAAAGTCAAAAAGGATTTTTGTTTGTTAACTTACAGAGAGTTATCGCATTTTGCCTTCAAATCATTTGCTCTAGGAAATTCTTTTATTTCTGCTACTGTAGCTCGTTTACATTTCCACAATCCATTGAAGCAAGTACACAACTCTAATCCGTAAGTGCCTGGTCGCACTTCCTTGTAACCAGCTTGAAAATCGAGCCCATCTTCTTGACATTTACATTGGCCGATTGGTATACATTCTCCATTGTCGTCTGTGAAATAAATACGTAAAGTTCGATATTACTGATAATGAATATTCTATGCTCTTATCAGTTTTTAATATTTAATTATTAGATTACACATCAATTAGGTAAAATAAAAGGTATCATTAATAGTCTTTTTTAAATTTTAGGCATTCATAATAACGTTAAATAGCTAACCAGCAGTAAAGGACCCCACCTTTATCTTATGGAAATTATCCTTATTTTTTCTAATTTTTTAATATTTTGTTATTCTCGATGTTCTGATCAAAAGTTCTCATGGGCACAATCTAATCCTGTGACTAGTTTTTAAGATACGTTAAAGTTAGAAAGTTGCGGGTATTATTAATATAGAAATTTCGATTTAAGTAGCCATTTCCGGGTTATTTACTTTCAATTATAGTGACAAATTGTGTTAACTACGATTAAAATTAACATCAAAAGTTATTTCTGTATAAGATGGGTTACGAATATGTAATCACCATATTTTTTAAATTGGTGTATTTGTTACAAACATATTTAAAAAAAAATTTAAGAATGCACTAAAAATACTTTTTTTTTATGAATAAACCAAGTAATACTAATACTAAAGTGAACATAAATTTTAAAATTCAACATACGATGAGTATTATAGGAATTAGTTATTTAGGGAACTATATGTATCAGTAAATAAAGTTAATTGAAACATTTTGAAGGAACCTCTAGACAGGCGATTTAACCAGCTTAGGCCAAAGGTTTGGCCTTGTTTGTTTAAAAACCAACATATAAATAGCTTTGTTAATTACAGCTGCCAGAAGCTTCAATCTGGGAGTTTACTTAAAATATCTAGAGCAAATAAAACATCTGAACAGAGGTGTCATATCTATTTAGCTTCCAGAGCCTATAATGTACTCCCATATGAAATAAGAGCCTCCGCGCTCTTTAAAAAGAAAGTTAACAGCTGGATAAGGTAGAGTTCTAGAAGTGAAATTATATATATATATATATATATATATATATATATATATATATATATATATATATATATATATATATATATATATATATATATATATATATATATATATATATATATATATATATATATATATATATATATATATATATATATATATATATATATATATATATATATATATATATATATATATATATATATAAATAAGTCACCCTATATATTATTAGATTTTTAAGATATACGAAAAAAATAATAACGTTTATATTCTACACATTGAATAATATGCATTTTTTTTTCATAATATTTTAAAACTCCTTAAGCTCTACGAATTGATATAATGAAATGAAAGGTAGCAAAATGAGATGAGAGTACCTAGATGGTCGAAGTTCGTTACGACAAAGCGAGATCTCCCGAAGATTTCTAAAGACTAGATTTACAAAATAAATGTTAAACAAGTATGCCTACAAAATTATTTTAAAGCTAGAAGAGTGTAGATATGTTAGTGTTTAAAAAAATAATTGGAAAAACTTTCTCTCAAACCTGGATTAATGGTTTAAATAAAAATAGTTGTTTTATGCTTCATTCAGTGTTCCGATCTCGTATAGTAAAGATCCCTGAATATGCCTCATGAAGGCGAAACATCGGAAAGTGATTCCACTTTGATACTGTCTAATTCCAAGACTCATGATTTCTCTATTAAAATACCATCAGTTATATAGCCAGTAGTACTCGCTAAAACATTGCAAATCTTTTACATTATTTCAATAAAATCCGCTTAGTCTTACGGTTGCTTTATCGTTAAAATAAATACCCTGTAGATTACATATTCCATATATAATATATTTAGAATCGCCTTAACGAGCTTTTTACTTCGTTAACCCTCAAAATCGTTTCGAAATTTCAAGAAATATTTATTTTTTCATGTTGGATCAAGAACAAAATAGGGCCCTACTGTGACAATTTTAAATTATTTTTACTGGCGATATAAACATCAAATCAAACTATTTGCTATTGTTGTCTCGCCTATTTGAATTAACATAGATCAAAATACAAGAGTTCTAACCACACTACACCACAACTGATATAAACTGCTGATGATGGTAATTTGGTAAGCCAAACACGCGTCTAGAACGTAACAAGTTGTGGCGTAGTGTGGTTAGAACTCTTGTATTTTGATCTCTCTCCCACCACAGGTTCCAGTGTTAGGACTGAATTAACATACCTCAGAAAAAGTATAGAAAATACTTTCAGTTTTGATCATTCCTAAAAAGTGGGTTATACAAGATTAGTAACTATGATTTTATATTTTGCTAGAATACCTATACTAACACTTATTTAAAACATACAAAATTTAACCGACACTTTTTTAGTAAAGGAATTACTAAATTCTGTAATTGTCGGCACTTTTTGTATCAAATATTACTTGAATGCTCTTTGAAACTTCCAAAATAGATCACTTTTTTGGAACCACCTGTATAATTTTAATATTACTTGGTCTATTTGTTAAAAAATAAGTATTTTTATGGTATTTTTTTTAAAAAATTCATACATTTCAGCTCCATGTAATAAATACTATCATAATAAAAAATATTGTGGCATATTCGTGACTTACCCTGTAAATACCTTTTGATATTAATTTTTTCCGGAATTAACACAATGTGTCACAATAGCAATAAAAATTAAGTAAATAACGTAGAAATGGCTGCTTAAATCAAAATATTTGTATTAGTAATTACAACAACTTTCTAACTTTAACACCCTGTATCTTAAAAACTAGTCATATGATTAGATTGTTCCTATAAAAATTTTGATCATAACACTAAGAATAACAATATAAAAAAATATAAAAACTCACTGAAGGTCTCATTTTCCACAAGGGAAGTGCGGGGTCCTTTGCTTGTTAGCTTGATTTTAACGTCTCCTTTCCATCATGGGATTGACCAATTTGGACCACGGTCCTTGGTCTCACAAAATGAGAACATTATTAACATTATTAAGTGACCAATAAAAACACAGAACTGGAAGGAAGCGTTTTGATTAATACAGGAAAGTATTTAGGGCAACACATATTACAAATACATTTTTACTTTGTCAGGCACGCCAAGAAAGTTGTATGTCAGATACGGAAACCTTTCCATAGACGCCATCCCACAGGACGGACATGACCAGGACAAGAACGCGGCGAACTACTGGCTGACCTCGGAGCAGATCTTGTTAGAGATCGAAAGCTTTCAGAGACAATTAGAATAATATATATAAATACGAATATAAAACCCCGGAGGAGTTGTCCAAACGATTAAGCGGAACGACATGGCACGGCGGCCAAGAGTCTGCAGCAATAACTCTAACTACTTTAAATAATTGATATTTGTACAAGTTAGTTTTTTTATATATTTAATTTAATTTTTTTAATTTATATTTTTCAATAAAATAAATGATCCGCCATTATACTTGCTGAAAAACTTTCCAGAAAAATAACACTGATCGACCTCACCATACTAAGTAGTAACAACTTGCGTGGGATCCATGAGAACCAGCATGCATACAGGAGGTGGAGGTCCATGTGGTACCGCATAAGGTGGAAAAAACGCTGCAATTCAAGGAAGCATTTTATTGCATGTAGATTGCGCCTTTGACAAAACTCGAGGAAAAGCCTTCCATTTTTAGAAAAAACAGTTTTAGGAAAAACAAGGCAGCAAATTAAGACGGCTCTCGACAACTGGGCCTTCTAGACCTTAAGCGCAAAGTAGCAAAGCTATGGCAAAAGGACAGATTCAGGACTTTGTCGTGGGACCTGATAAAGCCAAACGGTCTGGCTTTTCGCAAGAAGTAGATTGCGGACCTGCAGATGGACGAGGTTAAGGATCTTCTATGGAATGAATAGATTAGGCAGATTTAAAATCTTAGAGTTCAGATAGCTGGTTGGGGTGAGCTCTTGGGACAGGACGCAACATCCTTAACAAAAATTATGTCCTTGGACTAATTACAGGATATACTTATAAAAATTTTAAATTATTTCTCGAGTACTAATATAACAATTTTGAAAGAGCAGTCCTAAAAGCAAAAGATTGTGTTTTAATTGCCACCATTCAGCTCTCTCTCCCCCCCTTCTCTCATTTAATGCATACAGTTTTTTTATATCTTATTTTATTATATAAATAAATAAAATAAGTTAAATCATTTTTATCAAAACTAAGAGTGGATCTTAGGCTCCTACTTTACATAACTCATATGAATAGCTCTAAATAAATTAGAGATATGCAACCCTTTGATAATGAATCCACAAAAGTAGGGTGTATGGAACGGGGTGCATCGAACTATATTCGATAATAGATTTTTTGACACCTGTAAGTTATATAGTGATATAGTATAACTATAGAATAGTAAATATGTTCGAAACATGGACAGGAAACTAGGTAACAATAAAACCAATTTAACTATCAAAAAACCGTAACTTACCTAATGCTTCACCATCTGCACAGTTACATCCTTCAACACATTGTGGTTTGCAATCAGGTCGTAAAGAGAGATCGCTACAGGTTCTCTGACAAGAATTACCGCACACCTGATATTTCTGACCTCCTGGACAATGGATACCACATTCCCTAACTTCGTTCCTCCAGTCGATTTTGATGCCTAGTAATTATAAGTAACGAGTAAATTCATTTATTTATATTTAGCTGAAAACGAATTAGTCTATAAGCATGTAATTTCAACTGAAATTTTCTGGACTAGTTTCAATGACATTATTCTACAACTAAGGTAGTGACATGCTAATTTACCTGCCTATAACTAATGGTAGTATAAGCCTTAATTCAGTTCTAAAAAATATATCTAATCCATTTTAATACCGTACATAATCCTAGGAATTAACAAATACCTTTACGAGAACATTCAGCGGCATAAGCCGAAATTGTTGGACAGAGACACTTTGAAACTTGAAATTCGCAAGAGCACATGTCGTATAAACAGTCTTGATAATATTGTTCTGGATCGACATACCTGAAAAATAAAGTCCGATTGAGTTTATAGATTAAGCATACCTTAAACTAATTTTAAGAATGTGTTTTAAGAACGGACC
Source organism: Kuschelorhynchus macadamiae (assembly GCA_030620095.1). Lineage (NCBI taxonomy): Eukaryota > Metazoa > Arthropoda > Insecta > Coleoptera > Curculionidae > Kuschelorhynchus > Kuschelorhynchus macadamiae. The sequence continues at coordinate 83,358 of JAUTXW010001055.1, forward strand.
CTTTCATCAAGCAGAACATATACAATATTGTAAACGGATTTTACTTGTTAACTGAAGTTATTTTGTGCAAGTTCTAATAATAAGGCCTGTATGAATTATCTAATAAAGTTTTATTGATATTTTTCATAATTAACGAAGACGAGGCATAATTATTACTAGAACAAAAAAATTGCATGTTCCAAGTAAAGATCTAACTTTTCAATTTCGCATATTACGACGAAGCGCCGTGTTACAAAGATGGAAGTTAATGACAGAGATATCGAACCGGTTTGTTAAAATACAGTACAACTGAATCGTTCGCATTTATCCGGATCTATTTTACGAACGCATATAAAAGCTTTCTTAAAATCTTAACTTTAGAAAAAAGTCAGCAGACTGAGTTAATTAGAGGAAGAACAAAATAATATATCCTTAGGTATACAATTTTTGAACAAAAATGCAAACACGAAAAATTAGTCTATCTTTTTTATATATTTTGTGCGTGAATTTAATGTTCTGCTTGGAAAATACATATCATACACCTATTTATGCTACGTAATAGCAAAGAGTACCTACTCCTTGCCGTTGCTATGTATTTGACAAGTAATAATAGGAACAGACATGTGGACAAAAATCTTACTTTTTTCTTTATTACGCCCTAGTACTATTGTAGTCGTACAAAATGAACATCCAAGACTTTTGCAGTGCTTCGCGTTTTATATCAAAAAAGATATTTCCTGATTTTCTTCGGTCTGTCGGTCTTGTTCGCGGCAAACGTCAGAAACTATACACCGGTCTGAATTCAAATTAAATTTATAAAATCAAGGGTTGGGAGGAAATTATAATGTACTTGGTAAGCATTCCATACAACGAAAGATAGTGGCCACCTAATACTATATTGTTTAAAAAATCAGTTTCAAAAAAACTACTTATTCAATTGATCTTTTTTTTGCACCAAACTGGTAAAATTTTGGTGCGAAAACAATGTTAAAATATCTGTTATATATAATTAATTATTATAACGGACAGCCCGGGTCTACTGTCCTTGATCCGGCTTAATTATTCATCAAATTATGGAGTCCATTCTCCCATCTATAGGACTAATAATGTAATAGACATTTTTGAATGCACACGGTCTAGTTTTAGTTTAGTTTAGTGAACCAGAAAGTTAAGATTCTAGTCACATTCTTTTTTTTTGTTACTTATTGTCTTATTACTACTATCAGTTTAATGTTGTGTTTTTCTATACTTTAATTACTTTGTTAACTGTAAAAATAGTGTAATCCCGTCAATTTGGTCAAATAAAAAAAAACATTTAAAAACATATTGGATTTTTACCAAAATTTGAAGTCAGTCAGATAAGTAGTTTATGCCGCGAACAAACAGACCAACGCCGACGGAATTGAGAAAACATGTTTTTCGGCATTTAGGGACCCAGAAACCTGAAGATCTGGAGGGTGTTTGTTTGATTACAATACTTCCCTTTTACAAGAGAAGTAAAAACAAAATAAAATTAAATAAAAAATGAAATACTGAAGAATCGAAAACTGTAAAAACATGCAAGATACTTGGAACTTCCCTTGTAACGAATTCCACTTCACACAGATACATACAGGTAATTGGTAATAACCTAACACATTTATATAAACTGTAATATATTTCTTTTTTCTTAATAAAACGGCAAATTTGATGATGAGGAAATATCCGGCTACTTTGGTAAAAAGAGGTAAAGTCCTTTTAACAGAACTTCCCTTCTAATTTTTCCCTTTTTTCAAGAAATATATTACTGTTCATATAATAGGTATATGCACATATAAACCGTGTTAGTAGAATTATCTACATGGGAGTTCCGAGTAAAGGCAAATTTACAGATTTTTTTCTAGATAAAATTTCTCTGTACCCATAAAATATGTAAAACAAGATGATTAACAATATTAACTTAAACTGGGTTAACATAAATTTTAATTTTGCTGTTACAAAATTTAATTCGAAAAGTGTTATATATTTTTTTTTGTGTACTGTACGCGGGATGTGGCCTAATTTGACGTTAGTCATATTTATTTTGCAAACTAAAATGTTTATAAAAAATACATTTCCTCCGAAAAATGAGTAAACAAAAATGTTCTCTTCTTGTCAACACAATCTTGTTACAGCTGGTTACTATATATATATATATATATATATATATATATATATATATATATATATATATATATATATATATACATTAACATAGTTTAAAAATATACTTTACTATTTTTTAAAATAATTAAAAACTAACTAATCATACCAGTGGCAGTCCTTAAATAGATCAGATTTAATTTTAGAGCAATGCTTCTCCGCTGTAGCTTTGTTGTGAAGATTAACATCGCACGGATGGCTTGATAAAACTTCCGGAACGTCGTTGCACTTTTCACTAGTTTTCCACTTATTTGCGAATGGAATTACCGCTTGTTCGATATCATCTTCGGGCGTAAGGAAATCGTCTTTTTGATTATTATTGAATGTACCACATAGGCCTCTAGTCTTGTCTCTAAAGGTTGCTGGTAAGTCAATGTAGGCTCTAGTAACTCCATCCCACCATATTTCAACGCCATTAGGTAGTTCCACCTACGATACATATTAAATCCTGTAGGGTCGTGAAAGTAATATTTTCGTCATATAAAAAGGTGTATTTTTAAACATCGTGAAAAAATCAAAAACATATCAAAAATTGAACGACTTACAGGTAAAAAAGTCATTATTATTTAAGCTATCTTAAATATCTAGAAAATTCTATGAAATGCTGTCAAATGCTAGGAGTCACAAAGATACGGAGGTATGTTTTATGGAACTTTGAAATAATTAGATATAGAATTAGGCAATATATTCCACTTCTGAGTTTGAATATATCTCCACCCATAAATTTTGTGACGCAAACTATTTGCATCAGTCTGATTTATTCCAAGTGTTTTTTTTTTTCGCTTATTTTTTTACTTATGTTCAACCATTTTAATTTAGAATAGTTTACATGTTGAACAAGAGTTTATTAAAACACCGCAAAAATTTACAACAAAATTTATTTTTAGTGCTGCGTGACGTGAACTCATGATTTGAAGCGGTTTTATACTATTTTCCGTGATCTACAGTATGTCCTCGGATGGTCGAAACTATATCTGTAAATATTATTTTGAATTTTAAGAGAAAAATGTATTTATCAAAAAAAATTATAAAGATCTAAAATACCTTTATTTTAATACTTATATACTTATACGATACTTATATATAAAAGGTTATTTGGAAATAAATAGAAGTTTTAAATTCATTTTGAGACCACCTATAACAGATTTGTAATCTAATTTTTTTTCCCAATTTCCCAAGAAATGTACCGTGTAAAATAGGAAATTTTATAAAGTGGACCCAACATTTATCTGGATTCGGAATTAGAACCCTCTATTTCTTTCTTTTCAAATAACTTCTCTACATAAAATATTTGAACTATAAAAATAGGGATGTTTTACTCTTGGGTAATTTTAGATTTTCATATTTTTTGGACAACCTGTGTGACTAATTCATATTCCAACATTACTATTCGAAATTTAAAAGCAAGTCAAACTTTTTAAAAATCATTTTTTTCAGGAATAAATTATGTCTATCTGGGAACACACTGGATATTGTGAAGCCATAATGGAGCGCTCAATTATTAGTTACTGGAGATAACAATTTAGCTGAACTTCAGATTAAAGAAAACACAGCTGCATTTAATATCACTCATCTGTAACATAATATAATAAATCATATCTTAACCGATTTTTGTCCATTTATTTTTTAATTGTTACTTGATTTTCAAACTCAAATAGCTAAATATACTAAATAATCAAGATGTTTAAATGTTTTTATTTTTACGTTGCACATCAATTCTTCCACTAAGAAATTTACCTAACATTTTATGTTCGTTGGTGTCCTGCTATATACACAGGGTAAACACAAAACTATGATTTTCTCTAAAGTTTCACAAGGTGAATGGTACTTTGCAGAAAGTAAGTACCCGCTTTTGTAGACTAAAGTGTGTTCTGTAAACGCCTTTTTAGATCATTGTAATTTGTGCCTATTTGATAGAAAATTTTAATTAAATTCAGGATTTTCAATAAAACAAAACGTTCTTTTAAAACAATGATATAAATAAAACCACAAAAATAAACACTTATATCTCGTTCGCCCACCTTTTGAAGAAAATAATGCTTCAACGTGTGTCGCACATTTGCAATGCAGTTTTATATTTACGAACGACAATGCATCAAATACCTATCGCAAACGATATGTTTAAAGATAATAAAATTACACGAATGGCATGACTCGCCAAATCTCAGAATATGAATGCAATAGAACATTGTTAAGACATGCTTGGGCAACATTTTCAAAAAACGGCTTCAACAAGTTGAAGAACTTGCTAAAGCAACTCAAGAAGAATGACTATAAATAGGACAGCAAAAATTGCCAACTACACAGCAAGTACGTCACATCGCTGTACTTTCTCTTAATTACCAAGTCTAGGAGGAAAGTGGAAATATACAGTTATACTGCACATTAAAATATACTTACGTTGTAGGAGTAAGTCGTACATACTAAAAATCAAAGACAATAAAAGCAACAATTTGCACATTCAGGACCAAAAAAGTATCCAGATTATATCAATTTATGTTTCTTTTTTATATGTATTTTTTCCTTCATTGTTCAAAACATGGGTCAACGCACAGTATCGTTTTGTATTTGTTTCGAATGTATGCTAATCGTTAAGATAGTTTTGTCCTGAATATGTAAAATGTTGCTTTTATTGTCTTTGATTTTTAGTATGTACGACTAACTCTTACATTGTAAGAATATTTCAATGTGCAGTATAACTGTTTATTTTCCCTTTTCTCTACATAGGTTAATTAAGACAAATTTTATCTTTTGTAATTGTTTCCTGAGAAAGTCAATAAATGCTGAAATACTGAGAACTAAAATAAATAGAGTTTGAATAGTTACAGACCGCTTACCCGAAAAGTTTATACTTTGACTTTTTTACTGTCAATAGATTGAAGAGCCACAGGTACGATAAAAAAACGCTACTACCTTAATAACCCACGAAAACTCAAAAAAGTATTCTTTCGATTACTTTAAGACAAAAATCATAAGAAAACTGAAGTAAATACCAAAAAAAGAAAATTTCTGGAAATGGAAGAAATACAAAAAAAAATCCCAACGCTATAAATGATTTAAAACTATTTTTTTGGGTTTTTCGCCTTATAAAATCAATAGATAGTCTTAAGTTCTGGGTCCACTATGAAGGTACCCAAAGAACGACACTGAAAAATGTTTGTTTTCTGGACATTCATTGACATTTTGTCAGAGATTAGCCATTCTGGTTATATTTCTGATACAAAACATAAGAAATATTCTGCTTTTAGTTTTTTATTTGTAGGTGTGCTGAAGACGGGGGTAGCCTTTCCCCCGAAACGTCCAGAAAACAAACATTTTTCAGTGTCGTACCTTGGGTACCTTCATAGTGGACCCAGAACTTAAGATTATCTATTGATTTTATAAGGCGAAAAACCCAAAAAATAGTTTTAAACCATGAATCCGCCACTACAATTTCGTAATTATTTGCTATAAATGATAAAAAAGATATAAACAGTTTAAGTAAAATATATCATTCATTATTAAAACAGCAATTGTTCGACCGACAGGTAAAATATCTGCTGCAAAATGTATTTGTTTTTTCGTAAAATGTGAACGTGTATTTTCATAAATTTTAATGTACGTTTAGGACTACCTACTACTACTACCTTCTTCGTGGTAAGTTTTTTGTTTGTGTAATTTAGTATAACTTTAGCATGTATGTCAAGACAATTTTTTCTAAAAAACAGCAATGTATAATGACGTATCGAACTCCTTGTTTTAGATTTTGAAAAAGGCCAGAGGGTGGTCGAAACGTTAATCCAAAAAACATGTTGGAATAAATCTTTTGAATATTTGAAATCGGTTAAAATACGATGTATATTATTTTATGATACAGCCGAGTGGTGTTTAATGCAATTGTGTTTTCCTTGTCCATTAATAATATAAAGGAGGAATTGCGCATTTAAGTTCTACTGGACGAAATTAATGTAAAGCAATTGTGACTCTAAAGACATAGAGAACTTATGTACACCTCCAGTGACTATTAATCGAGCTTATCGCCCTGTTTTAGCAATACAGATTCCATAGGTTGTCATAAATAAGCATCAAATTATATCTTAATAAACTCTTGTTCCACACCAGCTTGATATATTCGAAATTAAAATTGTTAAAAAAAAATATCAATTTATTCAATTTGGAAATTGTATATAATCTTGAGAGACTTAGCATTTTTGAGGTTTCGAAGTGAAGTTATTTGTGTGCTTAGTTTTTGAATATATATATATATATATATATATGAATATATATATGTATATATATATATATATATATATATATATATATATATATATATATATATATATCGATGACGCTTCCATGGAAGCACAACGAAAGTATGGACTACAGACCATACTTTGGCTTTGGGCAGGTCACATTCCGCCCAACAGGAAGAGGGCTGCAGGAACCGAAGAAGGCAAACCAGACTGCAACCGAAAGAGGCAGCAAAAAGCTGTCTCTCGAGAAATCTGTAGCTGGATCCTCAAAAGGTCAAAGCAGCAAGGTTAAACAGGCTACCCAGTCTGCGAAAGGCAAATCCTTTCCGGGCGGGAAGCCTATCAAGAAGAAAGGCCCCAAAAAGGGCAATAGGAACGTCAAGAACCCAAAGGACCACAAGAACCGGAAAAGTCCTGGCGATCCCAAACCACCTCCTGGCGCTTCGGGAGGACCTAGTGGCGGCTCCCCAAAAGGGAAGAAGCCGCAAGGAAAAAGGTAACCGCCTGCATCAGTTTGACAAATAATAAAGTCAAACTGCTGCAGGCTAACCTGCAGCATGCCAGGGTAGCTACACATGTCCTGAGCAATGCATTTAATAAGGAGCAAATCGATATTGCCCTTATCCAGGAACCCTGGACAACTACTTCGGACCGAGTCATGGGTCTAAGTAAATCTCTTAGTAAGTTAATTGAGTGCAGCTCGGAGGGAAAACCCAGAGCATGTATCCCTATCAAGAAGAACATAAATTATTTTCTACTTTCAGAGTTCTGCACAAGAGACGTGGCAGCTATACACGTCTCACTGCCGGATAGGGAGAGCAAGACTGAGTTAATCGTCTGCTCTGCATATTTCCCCGGCGACAGGGAAGCAGAGGAACCACCTCCGAAAGCAGTGCGCGACTTAATCGCGCACTGCAAACGGAAGAAAGAGATTATAGCTAGTGATTGGATGTGATGCCAACGCACACCATGTAGCATGAGGAAGCACGGACATCAACCAAAAAGGTGAGTCACCTTTTAACTATTTAATGGGAGAGGGACTCGTTGTAAATAACTCGGGGTCTGAACCAACTTTTGTTACTAGAGTTAGGAGAGAGGTTCTCGATTTAGCAATTAGTACAAGCTTTATTAACAATAAAATTTCTGACTGGAAGGTGTCACATTAACCATCGTGCTCAGATCATAGACACATCCGGTTTGATATTATAATAGGCCCCAGGCCTGAGGTTAAATATCGTGACGCAAGAAGCACAGATTGGAACGGCTATAAAACGTCTCTACAATCCCATCTCTGCCACGCGTCTACCTCTATCAATAAAACTGTCCACTGAAGGTTAAAAAAGACAATAGAAATACACCTTGGTGGAACAATAACCTGAATAAATTAAGGAAAGAAGTTCGTAGACTGTTCAATCGAGCTAAAATATCAGGTGAATGGAACCAATATAGAACTGCTTTAATAAACTACAAAAAACCAATCAGGAAAGCCAAAACAGAGTAGTGGAAAAGGTTCTGTGAGGGTATATCAGATATACCCACCAGTACCAGAGTCCACAAGATTCTGTCCAGGGAGCCTGTTCAGGAACTGGGATCGCTAAAACGGCCAGATGGAACCTTTATAGGCTCTAGGAAAGAAACTTGGAGCTTTTAGCACTAAATCACTTCTCAGGTAGCCTGATAATGGATAGTCGGTCAACTTTCCATTTCGTAGGTCGACACAAACGACCTTACAGAGATGATTGGCTGACTGCCAACAAAATAATTACAGTAAGGGCGGTCCGAAGAGTCGTAAATTCCTTTCGGCCCTTCAAATCGCCTGGGGAGGATGGAGTCTTTCCAGCTCTGATACAAAACGGGTTGGACGCACTCCTTCCTTTCATAACAAGACTATTCAGAGCAAGTCTGGCATAGAACTATATACCGGCCAGACGGTCTGCAACTAAGGTAATATATATATACCTAAAGTGGGTCGCAATGATCCTCTACCAAGTTTGCTTAGACCAATAAGTCTAACCTCCTTTCTGTTGAAAAGCCTGGAAAGAATCCTCAATGAGCACATCAGCGACGTACGTCTTAGGCGTCATCGAGTCGAAATGATCCTCTACCAAGTTTGCTTAGACCGATAAGTCTAACCTCCTTTCTGTTGAAAAGCCTGGAGAGAATCCTCGATGAGCACATCAGGGACGTAACTCTTAGGCGACATCCGCTGAGTGAGCATAAGTATGCTTACCAAATGGGCAAATCAACAGAACTGGCTCTCAACAATCTTGTTGAGAGCATAAAAAACTCTCTAGAAAACAAGGAGATTGCAGTTGCTGCAATGCCCTTTCTGGATCACTCTATGATGCAATTACTGAAAGAGGGGTGGAACCCCTTATATGAAAACAGGAAAATAACAACATCTCTACAGGACGAGACAGTGAGGCTGTGTAGCCTGGTGGAGCAAGGGACAATAAAGTGTTGCCCAAACCAAATTGAGTGGACTGCAGAGACAGGCTTGCCTGTCAATTACAGGAGCGATTCGATCCACTCCGACAGCGGCCATGGAGCTCCTTTTGAAACTTCCACCACTCCACCTATTTGTGGAAGGGGAAGCAATGAGGACAACATAAAGACTCCATCATGTTACCAACAGCATGGTGGATAGCACGAGTCACATGGAATCATCCAACATGCTGAAAGTTGTGAAAAACCATTACATGTTGGGAATGCCATCGGACCTGCTACCAAAAACTGTTAGTGCACAGCAACCCTACTCCGTAATCTTCCCAGGGAGAGAGGAGTGGGATCAGGATAAATCTGATCTACTTAAAGGAGAGCTGTGCCTTTTCACGGACGGCTCCAAAACCAATAAAAGTGTAGGAGCTGGAATACATGGGGTAAAACCGAAGGTTGATCTGTCAGTAAGCCTGGGAAATAACACCTCAATATTTCAAGTAGAAGTCCATGCTATCGAATTGCGTGTTAGAATGTTGCAGGGTAAACAAGCAACACATAAAACGATAAAAATATACTCGGATAGTCAAGCGGCCCTTAAAGCACTTGAAGCGGGTCATTGTACATCCAAAACAGTCTGGATACCAGGACATGCAGGTTTGCAGGGAAATGAGTCTGCGGACCTTCTAGCAAAGAAAGGAGCAGAGACGAGATTTGTGGGACCTGAACCAGCTTTAGGAGTATCCCACGAAACGACCAAGCGCGCAATTTTGGACCTGGTTGCGGAAAAAGCTAATCTCTATTGGCTTGGACTGCCAGGCCTGTCCCATGCAAAGACATTTATCCCCCTTCCTATGAAGAAGAGGATAACAGAAAGTCTGTTAAATATGAACAGAATTAAGCTCAAAACAGCAGTAGGCCTATACACTGGCCATTGTGGTCTAAGACATCGCATGCACAGGATGGGGCTTGAAAACGAATCCGGGTGCCGCCTATGTATGGAGGATGACGAGACAGCCAGACATGTGCTATGTGAATGCCCAGCAGCTACCAGGATCAGGTTCTCTATTTTCGGTAGAGATATCCTGCTGAAGAATATCTCCCCAAAGCCAATAATAAGACTCATTGAGGACCTAGAGTTGCTCGGGGAAGTGTAAACATAGGTGTGAGCCACAATAGACCACAGAGTCGCAGTGGAGGATCTGTTTGATCTACTCACTTTTAACCTAACATATATATATATATATATATATATATATATATATATATATATATATATATATATATATATATATATATATATATATATATATATATATATATATATATATATATATATATATATTATATAATACATAATGCTACAACAAATAAGGACGAATGATTATGCGTTATGTCATCTGTTGAAATACTCGCCCCTGGCTCCCATTTAAACTTAAATACTAAATTATGTTAAACTTACTATTCAATTTTTACTTTAGATATGAATCTCATATTCTTGAGAATCTTTGTTAAATATGATACTATAAAAAGCTTGCTTACCTGCAGAAAAATAGAAGATACAGCTCTAATCATAACGCCTGAAATATTGTAGGGTATTTTTGTAACGTCTATCCCATTCACGACAACATCATGGTTTTGTTTCAACTTAATGACTTGTCCATTAATTCTTAAGGTGACTGTTTTAGTACAAGACGGCAAACCTATTAAAGCGTATAAGTAATATATGATTGTGTAATTTAATAAGCAATGTATATAAATTTATATTTCATCATATGTAAATAATATCAAATTTTGATGGTTGGTTGGGAGGTAATGTTCAAAAAAAAAAGCTAAAAGTAAGGCTGTAATGTTACAGATGGATCATGGACAAGCATCTTCGATCATCTACAGCCGATTAAAATTAACATCATTAATCACGCCCGTCCGAGTACGACCAAAGGTCACCATCCGGTTTGAAACTGAAAAATGTTTATTATTTAGTCGACGCTCGATGGTTGTCATAACAACCGTGGACAGTCGATCGTATTTGACAATATTTTAATTGCACATTTCTGACGTTAACATCTAAAATATCGTAGGGATGGGTATGAATAATGTAACAAATCAAACAACATGTTGTTTGTAGCTGCTATTTTCATTATTTATACTTTGGCTTTGAAGATTGAATGCCAATGTCAAAATTGGCAAATATTAGGCAACGAGTTGCACTCAGCGCAGTGTGCCAGTCCTTTTTAAAACTTGCATTTTTAGTCAACAACACTTGGGTGTAGGCGCGATCACAACTGAAGACGATTTTGTGTTACTGCCTCCTTATTCAACTTAACCACCTGTAGAGTTTCAGAAGTTCGAAATTGACGGATTATTTCTTCACATAACAATTAGAAAGAAGTTCCACAAGTCCAATGTGAAAAAAAATTAAATTCAAATTTATTCTTACCAGAAGAAACACTAGCGGGGAAATTCATAGCTTGCGAAATAGACCCAGCGCAAGCAACGTTTTCAGCTTCGATTGAAAAATTATCTGTTTTGACCAAGTAATACGAACATTGTCCCATAAAATCATATTTCTTTCCATCGAACGTAATATAATGCGGATCGCCTACTGCAGCACACCTAGCTCCGCAGGAGACCTATAACCAAGAGGATTCTATGTGATTTACAAACAAAAACCAATCTATAATGATTTTATTAATAGTTTTGGATAATAAAATGAATAAAATATTTAGTACATTTCTTAAATTACACAATTAAATTACATGATTATATAAGATTTTTTGCCATAAGTGGTACTTACTTTCCTCGTTAAAATATTTGTAGTCTCTTCCATTGTAATATATTTCACTTTGCTTGTCACAGAGAAAGTTTCATTACGAGGAAAGTTCTGTTAAAAGGGTTTTTCCCAATCTTTTACCCAAGTATCCGGAACTTACCTTCTAATAAATCGTTCTCCGAAGAAAAAAGAAAGATATAACAATGTATATATTTACGTAATATACTATATTTTTATGTTGTTTGAAAGTTTAAAGTCACCGTTATCTTAAATAACCTTCTTGCGGTTTTAAGATAATACATATATTTAATTCATATAACTAACATTCATTTAGATTGGGACGAATAAAAATTTTTCATCTCCTAACGTTTTATCTGTAAAAATGAAGGTCAAACATAGATACATACATACATACACAGATTCATTTTCATACCACACCTACTCAAATAAAATCACATTTTATATTCTAATATACAATATTTTATTTTGTTTTTATTGGTCCTTCTTTTTTAAATTTATTATTTTTAATTTAATTATTTTTTACTTTTCATAACGTTATTATTATAGTCTTAAAAAAAATTATGTCGTTTATTATTTTCCTCCATAAAAAAAAATGTATTCTTCAAAATAGAATTTTTCAGAATTTTTAAACAAGCTATTGGGCCGCCATTTTCTTTTTACATACAGGATTTACGCTAAAATTTTACCAGTTCCAACAGTTACCACAATGGCTTAATTTTATCAGTTTATCCTTACACCACACTTAATTCTTGTGCAAAATTTAAGCTCAACTGGATAAGTTGTTTTTTGTTATGATTTTTTAAACATTTTATTTAGCCGCCATTTTCACTTTTCAGAGTCCCTAGATGCTGAAGAACATTTTTCTCAATTCTCTCGGTTTGTCGTTCTGTTTGACTGTCCGCAGCATAGCTACAAACTACTTACCCGATTGACTTCAAATTTTGGTCAAAATTAAGTGTTACACAAAACTGAACTGAACATTTTGATACGAATCCAAGATAACAAAACAAAATGACAACCTAATAAAATATTTAAAAAATCAAATTTTGTGCAAGAATTAAGTGCGATATAGAGATAAACTGGTAAAATTGTGGTACGAAATCAAGATGATGAAACAAATTGCGGTCAAATTTAAAAAATCAACGTAAAGAATATCTTCTTCTATCAATAGACTTCAAATTTTGCACAAAAAAAAATGTGATATAGAGATAATGTGGTATGAATTCAACACGACGTAACAAAACGGAGAACTTAGAAAAATCAGTGTAAAAAATTAATTATTCAGTTTATTTTAAATTATGTACAACACAATGTCACAAGTGTGACATTGGTAGAAACTGTTTAATACGATCCCAATATGGTGGAACAAAATAGCGCCCAATAAAAATGTTTGAAAAAAAAGTTTATATGGGTGTTCATGAAAAAATTCATAACGTGTGAAGTTCCGAGGGAAGTAAAGAGAAACGTAAAATTTTAATTTTGTTTTTAGGGGGCTGTTTCACTCCTTAAATTAACTCTAAAGGACAAAATAGCTTTTGTATACAAAAAAGAAAATAAATCTACCCTTTTTTATCGTTTTTCAAAAAAGCTACACGTTAGGGAAATAAAAAATATATGTGTTTTTAAGATACTCTTGTATTCTCTAGGACTTCCCTGTATAGTAAAAAAAAAAAATTTATATACAGAAATATAAAAGAAATTTAACATGTTTCGCTTTTCTTTAAACCAACCGCTTTAAAATAAAAAAATATTTTCGTTTTTTTTGGGGCTGCTACATATCTCTAGGGCTAGCCTGTATAATAAGGAAAAAATATGTTTATATACAAAAAGAATAAAATAAATTTGACGTGTTTTACCGTTTGTTAAACAAGCTAAATGCTTTTAAAATAAATTTGTTTTCATTTTTAGTTGTTTGATTCTCCTTAAAAATATTATTTTAAAAAAGATAAAAGAAATTTGACGTATTTCACTGTAAATTATGGTTCTGGGCAGTGAAAAGAAAGTTAACACCCTAACGTATTTTTAGCGATAGAGGGATACAAACAAGGGAAATAAAAAAAATTCAAGAAGAACTACCTCCACCATTATGCAAACGAGAATTAAGTTAGGGCTAAGAGGGAGCAATAAACGAATAACAAAAACTTGTCAAATAAACTTAAGTATAACACGACACGTGCTAATGGCTTCAAAGTAAACTTAAAAACAGTAGCAGCTACAAAAAAGAGAAACGTCTGTATAATTGTATGCTAAGACTATAGAGCAATTCCAAAATGCATCAGGAAGAACTGAGAATTGAGAATGTGTTGAAACAATCTACGAAATAATTACAAACTCAAAACTTCGATAAAAATATAAAGTAAAATTGACTAGAAGTTAAAAAAAGGCGCAGTGTGGGCCCTAAACCAACAGAAAAGTTCTAAACCAACAAAAAAAACTCTGGACGAATAAATATTATATTCTAAAATTTATTTTCCTTACACTACAAATTTCTGCCCGATTTTTAATGGACAAACTGTTTTTCATCCTTTGGTCTTTCCGACATTTGCTGAAAAATACTAATGTTCATTCTCAAAACTCTCAAGAGGGTGAACCCTTGCTATTATAAACATGGGTTTTTAAACATTCTGCAAGTCTAGATTCTTTGTTGTTATGTCTGTGAATCTTTCTCAGAAGTAATTCAGTTACTGTCCTTGGCTTTTATGTTATTACAAAGATTTTAGAAAGATTCTAAAAAACAATCCCAGACGTGAACAACAAAAAACCTAAACTGCAAGTAAAGGTGAAATTTATTCAAAACTACCTGGCCCAGCAAACCTTGTTCTGCCTTTTTCGTTAGATGGCGCGCTAGTTACGTTCCCCATATTGCTGAATGTGACAAATTCAATTACAGATAAGGAAATCTTATAAATATAAGCAAAGGACGGTGATTGAATCACTTGTTAGTCTGCTCTTGATCTTGAATCTTGTATTTTACCTTTTAATAAAAAATTTGACGTTTTTTAAAAAGGGTGTTTTCTTCGACCACAACGTAACTGGCGCAGTCGTACGGATAGTGAAACGTGCAAAAAACACGGTTTTTTTCAAAAAATTTATTCACTAGAAAATCCACGTATTTCGACGGTTCGAGTCCTAAAAAGTAAATAGTACCGATCTAAGGTGACTTCGAGGGAGTGCTCGAATCAAAGAAGCCCTGAGAAAAATTGGAGCTCATAAGAAGTAGACAGTGCCGATCTAAGGCGACTTCACGGGACCAACTTTGGGGAACCGGCGAGGAATAAGAACGGGACAGCTAGCAAGTCACACAAGGCATTACTGGGGAGGACAAACATCGCCAAACCAGCAGCCTAACCACCACTGGGGAGGACAAAAATCGCCGATCCAGAGGCAAACCACACTGGGGAGGACAAAAATCGCCAAACCAGCCTAGCAGTAAGGACCTAAGCTAAGAAAAAAAGAAAAAAGAAGCCCATGAAGCTAATTTTTCTTCTAGTATTGTAAGTCATTGCAAACATTTTAATATTAGCATTTTTTTTTCTCTATTTGCAAAAATAAGTAATAATTTTTGATATAAATAATTCAAAACGTAAATTTGAAACTTATTTTTGGAAATATAGTTTATTTTAACCATTTTATATTTTTAAAAAAGTATACCTATATATATTTTATCAAAATTGAGCTCTTTAAGGAAGTAAACCTAGACGATCTAATTAATTCTCTAAACGATTTATCAATTCAATCTGGTTCAACTGACAATAAAAATAAAATAATGACAACTAATTATACTCTTTTACGTTACCAAGCTGATAACATTCCAAATTTTGACGGGAATCCAAAACTTTTACAGAGATTTGTAACAGCCTCCGAAAACCTTTTAAAAGCTTTTCAAAACACGGCTAATTTAAATGACCCAATAAATATTTGCTTATTTGACACCATATTAAGTAAACTTACACATAGGGCCGCCGAACTTATTGTATCTCGAACAGAATTAAATACTTGGGCTCTAGTAAAACAAGCCCTTACAAGTACCTTCGCTGATCAAAGATCAATCGATTGTCTTATACAAGATTTAATTAATCTAAAACCTTTTAAAAACGAACACCCTATTAATTTCGGCATGAGAATCCAAGATTCTAGAAGCCTATTATCTGCAAAATTAAATGGAACAAATGAAGATCCCGCAACCAAATTAATAAAAATTAACCATTACGATGAATTTGCTCTGAAAACATTTATACGAGGGTTACCTTATAATATGCAATTAGTTATTCGACTAAAAAATCCAACAGCTTTAGAAGAAGCTATGGCATTTGTGCGAGAGGAAGAAAATTTTATTTACTTTAAAAATTCACAAATACCACAAAATAGACCTGTGCCAATGAGTACAACAAATTCGCAAAATAAAAACCAAAAATCGCCACCAATGTATAAACCACCTTATTTATATAATTTTAGTCCAAATTATACACCTAATTTTAACCCTAATTATTCACATAATTTTCCCAATGCAATAAATCCGAATTTTCCAAAATTCCAAAATAACATAAACGGTAATGCTGTAAATAATACTCCAAATTATTTTGGAAGAAACGCGAATAACTTTAATTCAAATTCAAATATAAGACCTAATAATTTTCAACAAAATTTTCAAAGACCCAATTTTTACCAACAAAGACCCTTTATGAGACCTAACACCAATTTTGCACAAAATTCTATAAGAACAAGACAAATAGAACCTATGGACACAAGTTCTGGAAACACAATTTTAAATAATAATATACAAAATAAAAAGGTAATTACCGAACAACTTTACAATCAAGAAGTTTCGGAACAAAACCCACAAAATAATACTCAATATGATTATACTGTTAATCATGAAAATACAAATGTTAATTTCCCAATTTTTGAAAACTTTGATTATGCTGATAATCAAGAAACACCAAATTTCGAAAATCCATTTTATGAACAAAGTTATATGAATACATATGAACCAAGTTACACAAACATATACCAAGAACAAACTCACGAACCAGAATATTTCCCAGAAAATACTAATAATGTAAATTTTACGGGAACGAGCCCGAACAACAATACGAGGTAGTATTTTTGAATAACTACACAGCCGAATTACCATATATTCATATACCCGAATTAGACGCAAATTTTCTACTAGATACTGGAAGTACTCGAAGTTTTATAAAACCAGAAATTGCCTATAGATATTTTCCCGAAAATATAAAAAGAGAAATATTTCAAGTTCAAACAGCGCATGCTACATCTTTCCACAATGAAATAGCAATAATTCCATTATTTCAGACGTTTAAAACGCAAGGCAACCATACATTTTATTTATTTAATTTTTCAAACAAATTTGATGGATTAATAGGCCTAGATCTTATTATCCAACTTAACGCTAATTTAGATTTCAATACACGAACTTTACAATCGCCGCATACAGAAATACCAATACGCTATTTAGGAAAAAATGAAAAACAACTTTCGCCTGAAATTATTAAAAAAAAATTTACTTATATAATTTCACCAAGATGTATACAAAAAATAGAAATACCTGTGAATATCACAGAAGGAACAGGCATAATTTCTTACCAAAAATACGGAAATGTAGAAATTCCTGAATGTTTAGTAGAAATAAAAAATAACCTTACTTATACAACTATACTAAATCCAACAGAAAACCCAATTAAAATCCAATTTCTTGAACCTCTAGAAGTAGAAAAATTAAATGTGAATGAACTTAACTTCGTCGATTATAATTAAAATGAACAAAAATCTGATAGAGATCTAGATAACCAACTTAAAGCTAATTTAAAAAATTTAAGGTTAGACCATTGTAATTATGAAGAAAAACAAAAAATACGTAAACTTTGTTTTGAATTTAGAGACGTTTTTTATTGTGAAGGGATACCTTTAACTTTTACAAACGCAATAAAGCATCAAATAAAATTAACAACAGACACTCCTATCTATACTAAAAGTTATAGATACCCTGAAATTTATAAAAAAGAAGTAAAAGATCAAATTTCGAAGCTTCTAGATCAAAATATAATAAGAGAATCAAATTCTCCTTACTCATCACCAATATGGATAGTTCCAAAAAAGCTTGACGCTTCAGGAAAGCCGAAATATCGCATGGTTTGCGATCTACGTCGTATCAATGATGTAAGTGTTGCAGACAAATTTCCGTTGCCTAATATTACCGAAATATTAGATAAACTAGGGAAAGCACAATATTTTTCTACGTTAGACCTTGCTAACGGTTTTCATCAAATCGAAGTATGTAAAGAGGACATTCCCAAAACAGCATTTAGTACAGACTTTGGTCATTATGAATTTTTAAGAATGCCCTTCGGTTTAAAGAACGCCCCCGCAACATTTCAACGCGTTATGAACAACATATTAAGAGGTCTACAGGACGAAATATGCTTTGTATATCTAGACGACATAATTGTCTTCAGTACGAGTCTAGACGAACACATTTTAAAGCTAAGAAAAATATTTATAAGACTACGCGAAGCAAACTTTAAAATACAACTAGACAAATCTGAATTTTTGAAAAAAGAAGTACAATATTTAGGACATATCGTAACACCAAACGGAATTAAACCAAATCCTGAAAAAATATCAGCTGTAAAAAATTTTCCTATACCTAAAACTCAAAAGGAAATAAAATCCTTCTTGGGCCTTATTGGGTACTACAGACGCTTTATAGAAGACTTTGCTAAAATAACAAAACCAATGACGAAATGTCTAAAAAAGAACTCTAAAGTAGAGCACACGCCTGAATTTATAAATGCGTTCGAACATTGTAAAAGCCTGTTAATAAATTCGCCAATATTGCAGTACCCTGACTTTACAAAACCATTTATATTAACTACAGACGCGAGTAACTATGCTTTAGGAGCAATCCTATCTCAAGGAACATTACCTAATGATAAACCGGTAGCTTACGCATCGCGTACATTAAATGAAACCGAGACTAGATACTCAACAACAGAAAAGGAACTTTTAGCCGTAGTCTGGGCCTGTAAATATTTTCGCCCTTATTTATTCGGACGACAATTTTATGTATATGTTGACCATAGACCTTTAGTATGGTTATTTAATCAAAAAGATGTAAATTCGAAATTAACTAGATGGAGATTACGTCTAGATGAATATGACTTTAAGATTATCTATAAGAAAGGCATTTTGAATAGTAATTGTGACGCCTTATCGAGAATTCAGTTAAATCTATACGAAAATGATTCCGTATTAAATAATCCCGGAGACGCTGACAACGATATAGTTGAATACTTGCGTAATCTTTCGGAAAATATAACCGTGACACAAAACCTTGACTCTCAAGTTGCAAGCTCAAGTAGAGATAACCCTGACTCAGATCAAGTTCGAAACTTAGATAACGAATTACCCTCAATTTCCGTAGGTCAAGCGAACAATGAACAAAGAATAAACATTTTATCTGACATTCAAATTCAACCAGCTTTAATTACTTCTGACAATACTGTGCATAGTAATCAAAATGAGACAGAAAACCCCGGATTAAATATCTTAGACGAAATAATTAACAATAAGCCTTTGCAATATTTAATAAAGAAATCGCCTCATCATAAAATAAAAGTGGATTTCGAAACATTCGAAAGGAATTACATTAATAATGTAGAAATACCGGAAAACCCTGGTATCATTAAAGAATTTATTCGCGATTACATGAATAATAAAAAAACATGTTATATATATTTTTATAATGAAGAACTTATCCCAATTTTTACAAATATATATATACAAAATTTTAAGAAACCAAAAATAATACGATGCACAAAACTAGTCAATAATATTAAAGAACAGGATGAAAAAATTTTATTGATGACCCATCAACATCAAAGTAAAACTAATCACAGGGGAATTTCAGAAACCTATGATAGACTAAAACAAAACTACTATTGGGGTAAAATGAAACAAGAAATCACTCAATTTATAAATGACTGTGTTACATGTCAAACCCTAAAATATAGCAGACAAAAATCGTATGTGCCTTTAGTAAAAACCGAAACACCTTCTAAACCTTTTCAAATAATTCATTTAGACACATTTATTTTTGAAAAACATAATTGCCTTACAATATTTGACAAATTTTCAAAATACGGACAAGCCTATGTATACGATAAAAATGCTAAGTCAGTATGTGACAAACTTATAAATTATTTTTCATTCTTTGGATGCCCAGAAACAATTGTTAGTGATAATGGCTCTGAATTTAATAACGAATTAGTAAAGGAATTATTAAAAGCCCAAAAAATAAATATTCACTTTACAACCCCAGGACACCATGAGTCAAATGGCCCTATAGAAAGATATCACTCTACATTAATCGAACATTTAAGAATCCTAAAAGATAAAGACAAAAATAAACCAATTCCCGAACTATTACCGTATGCAATTATAGCATATAATAGCTCGATACATAGTACAACCAAATATACACCCCATGAATTAATTTTAGGACACACAAACTCACGTGATCCTTTAGACTTAATATCAACAACATTCTACTCAGACTATGTACTATCCCATAAAGAAAAAGTAGACGCCATTTACAATACTGTCACAGAGAAAAGCGAAACACAGAAAGAAATACTGCTAGAAAAAACTAACCCTAAAGGTGACAAACCCTATGAATTTAAACTTAATCAAAAAGTGTATAAAAAACTGTCCCCTAGAAATAAAAATCAAGCCAAATTTAGTGGCCCCTTTATAATAAGAGAAATCCTTGAACATAATCGTGTAAAAATTGAAAATATCAAAAACCCAAAAAAGACAGAAATTATACACATAAAAGAACTAAAAAGACCTCTTGTTACAGATGGTCCTACACACGAGGAGACAGACCAAAATACCACGACTTAAATCTGAACCCTGGCATCTTACCCTACAAACTAGGACACGCCCAGAAGACAATTAATCACTGGACATTTGTTCAAGTGTTTAATATAAAAGGTATAATTGAGGAATATAAATCCTTGAGTTTAAAATATAATATGTTAAAATTACATTTGAAAAATAAAACTGACTATAATACGGAATACTATAATTCCTATATAATTATTGATAACCAAAAACAAAAAATATTACGCCAAATAAATGAAATACTACCCCCTAAACAAAGTAGGCAGAAACGTGGGCTAATTGACGGACTAGGAAGTATAATTAAAAGTATAACAGGCAATCTAGACGACAACGATGCAATTTTAATAAATAATGAAATAAATATTCTAAAACAAAATCAAAATAACATCAAGTTGTCAATGGACAAACAAATGACCTTACTCAGTAATTCTATAAAAGGTTTTCAAGAAATATCACAAAATATATCCCATAACCAAAATATTCTAGAATTTCGAGTAAATCAGACTATACAAACACTAACCAAAATCGAACTACAAGAAATATCTGATTTCGACTATTACCGAACTCAAATGATCTTAACACAAATATATATGCTATATCAAAATATTTTTGACACATTAGCGAATATAGAAATCGCTATATCATTTGCAAAACTAAATAATTTTCATAATACTATAATTCAACCTAAAGAACTGCTATCAGAAATAAAAATGATTAAAAAATACTTAAATTCAGAAAAATTGCCATTTGAACCAAACTTAGAAAATGTCCTAAAATATGAGACAATCCTAGATATAAAAGGTTACGTAATAAATAGCGAAGTTACTTTTATTATAGAAATTCCTTTAGTCGAAAAGAAAGAGTATACCTTATTCCATTTGTTTCCTATACCCACACCTAATGGCGAATATTACAAAATAATAATACCCAACTTTAATTATCTTATAATTAATGATAAGAATTTTGGATACTCGAATGATCCATGCAAAAAAGTCACAGAAAATGAATTTTTATGCAGTCATATACATTCTGAAAATATATTTCAAACATTACCCTGCGAAATGCAGCTATTAAAATATTATCATAATATCACGAATTGTAAGCAAATTCCTGTAAAAATAGACAGCCTAGAAATTCAAAATATAGACGAAGGAAAATGGGTTGTAATAACAAATAAAGATATTACAGCAATGGAAACTTGTAAAAACACCCAAAATACTATTTTACTAAACGGAACTTATTTAATTGAATTAAGTCCTATATGTAGTCTTAAGATAAATAATATAATACTTAAAAGTTATAAAAACTCAAAAAACGAATATTTAAATGTGCCATTGCCTAATATTAAACTCAATTTTACAAACCGAACTATTTATAATAATATAAGATTTTTGAAAACAAATTCTATAAACTTGGAAAAATTTGATGATCTACAAAACGAAATAAATAAACAAAAAATTGAAACCTCTAAACTTTTAACCGACACTGTATATTATCATAAGACAAGTTTATGGACAATTTTACTATATGTAATTTTAATAATTATAATATTGTATATTTTGTACAAGTATTTATGGCCTAAGTTAAAACTTAATAAACTAAGAAATACTGACCAAATAAATGATATAATAATTTAATTAATTATTTTAAAATAATTAGGTCATAAAAACTTCCAGTTTATATGCCCATTAAGGGATGGAGGAGTTACGTTCCCCATATTGCTGAATGTGACAAATTCAATTACAGATAAGGAAATCTTATAAATATAAGCAAAGGACGGTGATTGAATCACTTGTTAGTCTGCTCTTGATCTTGAATCTTGTATTTTACCTTTTAATAAAAAATTTGACGTTTTTTAAAAAGGGTGTTTTCTTCGACCACAACGTAACTCGCTGAGTTTCCAGTGGAATTATAAGAATATGGGGCGCATTCCCCATGATTATTCTCAATTACCTGCGTGCAATCCCATTCTCCGTTACTGCATGTACAAGTGTTGCAATCTTTTGGAATCGACGATCCAGGGGCAAAATCTTTTCCTCGCAGTTTGCACGGACACTGACTTTTCGTTATGCATTTATTTTCATATAAAACTGTGCCTGAAAGCAGAGTTATGTTTTAATCGTTTTGATTAAAAACAAGTATTTTAAACCTGTTTAAAATACCATTATTAGTTATAAACTGTTTAAAACTGTAGAAAAACTTGTTTTTTTTTTCTATTTTAAATATAATCCTCAGCTTGGAGTTAAACACATGTTTTAAAAAATCTGTTTTGATATCTTTATCTATTTATGGAGTACTGATTTATTTTTATAAATATATATTTAGTATAGGTCGTCACTGACCAAGCATTGACATCGATATTACTATACAGAATTATTTTTTGTAGTCTCTTGTTTGAAAAAGAATTTTCAAATTGGTCACCTGTATGTAAGATTGTTGGTATGTTACCCCGATTTATTAAAGGATATGTGCTGTTTAATGATTACGATATTTTCGAAATATCGAAGACTTCACGCTAGAATTGTTAGTCATGAAGTTAACATCGCGGGTTTCACCATAATGAAAGAGAATCGTATTGTAAGAAGGGGTGGGCACCCTACTATACATTAAGAACAACATTAAATATTCTATAATTAGTAACGAAAATAGTGAATATCTAGAACATATTTAAAAAAATCACTAACTCCAAGTATTTAGACTTTTGACCATTTTGCGGTAACGTTGATATAGACGAACGGATTTAATTATTATAATATAATTTCAGACTAAAAGATAAATGGAAAGAAGTGAGAAAGCTCTCAAAAATAAAGTATTACCTAAAAATATGTCAGATGTTAACATATTAAATGATTACTTCACAAACTCACTTAAAATACAAATAAACTTTATCCTAAATTAATAAAATTTTACAAATGAAATATGAAACCTAACATTCATCAGAACGTGTGATATAAATATATGAGCTAATTCGTATTTATTACATACTGAAAAAAACTTAAAAGCAATTCATTTGGTAGTGACGAAATAAATTTAATATGTTAATTATTTGCTGCCCTTTTATAGTACCGTTAGTGCAAATGAATTTATAGAACGCCCATACTTGGCCAAGCTTGCTTATGTAATTCCTCTTCCTGAAATAAGTAATCCGATAGAATTTAATCAAATAAGATCTATAAGATTGATATCAAAAAGAAAGACAAACAAAAATCTTTTTTGGCTTTTTCGCAACTGAATAAAAATATTTTTTTTTGTCAATCTAAACGCAACAAAAATATCAAAAAGAATGTTACCCTGGCTTTCTATATTAGGAAAAATTTTTCTCAGTCACATTCTGTCACACTTTAATGGCTTCCTTTCGTGAAATATATTCGTGTGCAAGTGCTCTTTCTTTTGTCAATGATGACCTGTTTCGATCACTCGTAGCATAAACCACGATCTGAGCAAGCTGCAAAGTATATCCGAACGGCACCATCTTAAATTGAACACCAAAAAAACTGATGCTATTCTGTTCGGCAGATTCGGTTTAATATTTACATATCCGCTGTTCCGGTGACGGGAAGAATTTGGGAGTCATAATTGGCACGGAATTTCGTTATAAACATCTCATCACCAGCAATTCTTAAAAAGGCGTATTTATCAATATAGAACTTCTCTTTCCATGAAAACTAAAAATATCTTTGCTATAGTCTTGTGCTATCACATTTCAACTAATGCGATGTTGTTTATGGACCTTGCTTAGGTAGTGCTGATGTTCGATCGTTGAACATGCATAATCGTAGAATACTCCATTCGACTATTTTGAAAACCGTCAGATCTGCATGGTAAAATCAAATTTCCAACGCATGTACAGGGTTATTCAACGAGGACTGAACAGAGTTTTTTTCAGTTATAATCTTACATAAAAACTAAAATAACCATTAGATATCATTTTCTCAGCAGAACTGGAAAATGCCAATAAAAAAAATTGAACTGAAAATAAATTAGCTAGGACATAAACTTAGTATTTCTTTAGATTGAAGGTTCTATTTTTTACTTAATTTTTGGAATCCTCGCATTTTATTTACGCCTGTTGCGACTTGGACCTTTAAATGTCTCCAACATATAAATTTTTATAACCATTACTTCAATTCCAGGTGCGAGTAAGATATAGTACAAAATTAAAGCAGGTATTATATACTCGTTACTTGAACTGTTTTTCTTAGTCATTTATAGATAGACATACGTCAAGGGTTTCTTTGAATTGTTAAATGTATTACTTATTTTAGAATGCAGGGTAGGTATTTCAAAATATCCCCAAAATGATCATTAATAATTCAATAAACAAATCTCTGTGCCTGTTTTTTAGCGATAATTTTATAGCAAAAAAATTAATAAAAGTTGCGTATTAAATCTTTTGTTACGAAATTATTATGATATTTATATTTGACAATCAAACTAACCTTGTATCTATTATTTTTTACTATCAATGAATACATATGTGTCTCAGGTAATTAAACTTTGTGTTACCTAGTAAAAATGCTAGGAGTTCAAACATTAAATTAAAAATAAAACCTTTAATTTAAAGTATTGTGTTTAAGTCATATTGTTTTCAGTTCATTTTTTTATCTGTAATTTCAAATTCTGTTACATCTAATGTCTATTTTAGTTTTTTTAATAGGTAAGATGAAAGCTGAAAAATTAGCCATGTTCAGTCCTCGTTGGATTTAAAAATGACTATTCCAAGACACAAAAAATCTGATTCAATGTCAATCATTAAGTACAAAAATAATTTGTTATTCCAACAATAAATTTTAACCTTAGTTTACAGACTGATAAATCTCTCATATGATAATACCAAGGTCTCCTATTATTTTATCAACAGTCAACTGGAAAGACTTGATAGAAATTGCCTATCGTAGTGCCTTAAAATTATTATTATTATTATTGTTTTTATTATTATTATGAACTGTTCAAAACACGTTTTGTTTAAAAATAAAAAAACATGTTTTTTTCAACTGCGTCTAAAATATAAGATGCAAATAGTAAAAAAAGAACAACTTAGTATTTAATATTAAAAAAAATTATGAAGGTTTTTACGAATAATCTAAAATAAAATGTATATGATCATTAACAAATTCGCAGTTAGGCTGCATAGTGATACAGCAGCCGTTTCAGATGTGCAAAACAGAGAGTCCAGCGTATCAATATATTGGCAGCAAAAATAATGGTGTAATGAAACATTAGTAGCGTGTTGTTGCCTCTTCTACTTCGAATGACAGCATTTATGCGCCTAGGCATGCTTCTAATAAATTTTTAATGAAATCTTGAGGAATTTGTCCCCATTCTGTGATAACTGCATTTTCAAGTTTCCTCAGTTTATGAGGTGCAAGTATATGACGTTTCGCATTTTTCTTAAGATGATCCCATACATGTTCTATTGGATTCAGATTCGGGCTGTTTGGTGGCTATTGCATTATTGGTATACCAACTCGATTAAGATAATCGAGTACCTTCCTAAGCACGATAGGTCGAGCGTTGTCTTGCATAAACAGGAAACTGGGTCCCTAAAAAATAGCCGAAAGGCATCATATGTTCTATTACAATATTCTCAAGATAGTAATAAGCATTCATGGACCTCATTAGGACAGGAAGAACTAACTCTGTGCGAGCGTCAAAGGAGTTGCCACCGCAGAACATAATAGAGCCACCGCCGAATGAAATCCTTGCAGATACATTGCAAGGAGCAAACCTGTTTTCTGGTATTCATCATACTCGCGCTCACGACGAACAGTGGAAAAGCGAATTAGCTCAAGAAATCAGGTAACAAAAACCAGTAATACAAAAGAATTTATAAATACGCCCGATTTATTATTGATGTTAAATAAAAGAATGCGACAATTGCAAGCGCAGATCGTCTACTAGAGTACCATATTAGAATACAATAATTTTGTATAAACCAAGTGTACCTTTTACGTGATTGATCCAAATCCTACAAGTTTTAATCACAAAATCTAGTCGTTTCGTCAGCAATATTTTA
Organism: Kuschelorhynchus macadamiae; assembly: GCA_030620095.1. Taxonomy (NCBI): domain Eukaryota; kingdom Metazoa; phylum Arthropoda; class Insecta; order Coleoptera; family Curculionidae; genus Kuschelorhynchus; species Kuschelorhynchus macadamiae. The sequence goes on from JAUTXW010001055.1 coordinate 109,921, forward strand.
TGGGTAGTTTCACAGTATATCTTTCTTTCCTGTTCAATAAAAATCATACAGTCCTTTCGAAGCAAACGTCTGTCAAAGACATTTTGGTACCATCGAGCGCGGATGAACATCAGCTTTGAATAATATATAAAATATAATTTGAAAGGGTTTTTAAGTAAAGAAGTTTAATTCTGAAATATTGTGTGACTGCAAGCTGCTACTACCGAGCCAGACATTTAAACAGTGTTAATTATAATTTTCGACGAAATAGAAATTTAAGCAATTACCTTCTGGACAATAACATCCTTCAATACAGGTATCTTCTCCTTCAGGAAGAAGAGAAACTGCACCACACATCTGTTGTCCATTTTTAGGTCCGCAAGTCATATATACTTTTCCTTCGGTACATGTCAGTGCTGGAAAAGTTATATTTTAATAAAACTGTTAGAAATGGCAAGTAATTTGAAACAAAATGTAATTTAAAAAGTTCCTTACGGCAGACTTTCTCGTCTCTCCAATGGACAATATCCCTAATACCTTTATGGATACAATCTTTAACATAGACTTCTAGAGTTTCGCAGGTACATATAGAGCGATCATTTTCTTTACATGAACAATAATCCCATTTGCAGGAATCTAGTAATGATGTTATATCTACGGTCTGGAAAGAAAAAAATATACAAGTAGACATAATATGTTTACTAAATACATCACGGTAAGACAATATCATATGATAGTTAAATAAAAAAGAATACATTACTAATGTAAATATTACCTCCGAACAAGTGGCAAATCTCAAATCAGACAAAATTTTGGCGCAAAACTGCGTAGCTTCAAATTCCAACTCCCCACTGCAAGCATGTTCTTCGCTTGGGGCATCATTGCATGGTTCTGCATAAATACAAATACTGAATTAGACTAAACAAAATTGCTGTTACTAACATAAAGAAAGACAGCAAGGTGTCAGGCAGTACGAAAAAATCTTAAATACATTAGTAATTAAAACAAGTGTAAAAAATCAATGTTTAAATTATTTAATGTCTCAGCTACCATTGTGAAAACGTTGTGTCCTGTGTTACTCAAAATGGAAAAATCTACTACTAGACATGTTCTAATGCCTTAATAAGTCATTCAATGAATTAATTAGAGGCATTTTTGCGTATAAGTAGTTTCTAATATTGAAATTATTTTTAAATATTGCGTTATTGACTAAAAACCTTGGACAGTTTGAGTATAAATTACAATAGAATATTGTATGAATAATTTTGAAAATAGCACTTTTAACAGGAATATTATTATAATTGCATTTAAGGAGGATACTCAAATTCATTGTCATTTTTGAAACCTTATAAACCCAACTAGAAACTGAAACGAATTAAAACAGTCTGGTAAATTGAGTTCGTCTATTTTAGTAAGTTACTCAGCTTTATTTACAAAACAAAGATTCTAATTTATAAGATTTATTTCAAGTAGGTGGTTCCATAGCGAGTTTGATTTATGGAGTTTTTAGTGGCATGAAGTTCAGTTAATATAATAATTTTATTTTCTAACAATTTGTATTGCTGATTCTCTATAAATATGTATAAGTATGTATGGGTGTTGCTTTTTATATATCATTAGTTATAGTGATTTTAGAAAAAGTTTACATGCAATGGAATCTAGTACTTGATTATTTTAATTGGAACGTCCAAAATTTTAACTTAGATTTAGGTCTCAAAAAATTTGATAAACACTAAAAAGGGTGACATAAAAATTTAAAAATATATATAAACGATTTAAAAATGTATTAAAATTAAAAAAATAATACTTTATTTATTCTTAAAAAATGTCTTTATAAAGTTGGTGTCAAACTGTGGTATTTCACATAAATGTTTTCTTGCGATATTCTTAGGTGTGTAATTAGCTTAGAGTAAGAATTAAAGTAGAGATCGCAATTCATTCATAAATCACGTTAGGGGTATGCGCCAACAGGGTTCACATTCTATCGACCAATGCTTATGAAAAAAGAAGAGGTGTGGATGGCCCATGTCGAAGCCCGTGGCTATTGGGTGACGACTGCCAGTGGGGCGCGAGTTTTTACTTCCCGCATAACGAAATATCGTTAATTGTGAAAAAAAAATCGTACCAGGTTTTACAAATCTTCACGTTTTAAGGTCCCTAAATGCCGAAAAACATGTTTTCCATTTCTGTCGGTCGGTCGGTCTGCTCCCGGTATAGCTAAAAAATCTACTTACTCGATTAACTATAATTTTATTTAATTTTCCACAAAAATTACGTCTGATAGAAAAACAAAAAATATTGGAACAAAATGACGCCCTGTTAAAATATTTGATGTACGAAAATGAAGAAATGGGTCATGCTTCATTATCCTTGACAAAAGGAAGGATTCATACCTGTTCTTTAATGAGGCAAATAGGTATTTTTACTATTCTATGGCATCATTTTCAGTGTTTTCACAAATGTATGCCGATTTTATTAATGTCAATAATAAGATTTGCGAGATAGTAAACTTCTAATATTTTTTTAAATAAATAAAAAAAGTCGCATACGAAAAAATGAAATTGTTTTTCACTTCTTGAATTAATTACGTACAAATTTTAAAGAAATAATCGTTCCACACTTCACCATTTAAAATCAAACCGCTAAGTTAGGTAAGTTTAAAAGAAAATTAGTTATTTATATATTATGCTTTTAGAGTTTAAACTAAAAAACAATGTTTTAACACGCATTTATTGGATTCACTACTGGTCTGATTGTATGTTTGTATGTCTGGTTCTAATCTTGTAACGGATTTTTCAGCACTTGCACATTACCGATTATTTTCAAATTTGACATGCATACACTTTCAGATTTTAAAAAAATCCGTTTTTTTTGTAGTCAACAATTATAAATACAAAATGACGGCGCGTATACGGCCGGCGAATTTTGTTTCTTGTATAGATTAAACTGAAAATCGGTGCTTAGGAAAATTTAAGAGTGTCACCATTTAAAAATTCAAAATAGCGGTGTCAACATGTCGGACGGATTTTAACATTTTTGCGGATTATTTAAGAATGCACAATAAAATTCAAAATGGTAGCGTCAATATAACGAACGAATTTATTAAAAATTTTAGTCAATATTTGAGAACTAAAAATTGTGGCCCCAATATGGTAGACTAATTTTAAAATTTTTGCAGGTTTGATTAAAATTCGGCATTTGGGGGTATTTAAGACTGCACATCGTGCATTTTTGTCAACATTTAGAATTTCAAGATGGTGGCGCCAACATGGCAGCGGAAATTTAACATTTGTATAGATTTCACTGCAAGTCGGCATCTGGGGGTATTTGAGAATATATATCATACATTTTTAGTATACATATATTTAAAAAGTCAAGGTAGGAATGCCAAGATTGCGAGCGAATTTTAACATTTATGCAGATTTGATTAAAAATCGATTTTTATAGGTTTACCAATATTAAAAATGGGCACAAAAACGGCGAAAGTTAAAGTATACGGTGTGTCAGAAAAGTAAGGTGAAAGATTTAAAGGGATAAATCTTTGAGTATTAATAAAACGACATATTCCCATACAAATGTATCCTTAATTTTATGTCTAAGATACGGTGTGTTTAAAATTAAGGCAAATACTCTATGTATATATTTATGTAATGGTTCTACAATGGTATTGAACCTCGGCATGTTGTCTCCACAGGTTAAAATGGATTTTTTTGCTAAAAAAACTTTCTGGATTTCCACTAAGGGCGTGTAACTGTTTTTATTATTTATTATAAAATGCGACAATTTAATAAGAACATTTCTTGTGATAAACAATGAATTATATTTTTAAAAATTTTAAGGCATGTTTCATTTGTATTATCACGGCACGAAGGGCGTTCATTAAGACTTAAGAAATTATATCTAGAAAAATCGGTAACTTGGCATTAACCATGAACTGTATAAGTTCATTACAGGGAATTCTAACAATACTAATATTATAACAAACTAACAATTAAGAATAATATTAAATAACAAAATAAATAACAATTAAAGAACAAAATAAATAATCTTAAAACAGTCAAAATTATTTTTTCTATAAATCACGTTTCGATTAAAAATGTTTTTTTACTTCCTTTTTAAATTGTATTAAAGTTTTTATTCTGCGTAAATGCGTTGGTAATTGATTATATAATAAAGATTTTTTTGCAAAATTGCTTCGAATATCAGTTGTATTTAATAAATCTGTTTGTCGTGTGTCATGATTATGTATGGTATGTCTTTTTTCTAAATCTATATTGGATAATTTATCTTTTGTAAGTATTGAATGGATGAAAATGCATGTTTTTAACTTATAAATATGGTTAGTATCTAAATAGCCAAATTTTGTATATAAATTTATTGTTGGTTCTAGGAAAGGAAGTTTATGTATACATTTAATAATTTTATTTTGTAAACAACATAAAGGTTTCAATGTGTTTAAATTAGCAGATCCCCAAACTGAAATTAAATATTGCAATTTTGAATATATTAATGCAAAATAAATATTTTTCATAAATTTTAATGGTATATTACAACGAATTTTATATAGAATTCCTACTAGAGGAGAAATACTTTTTCTAAGGTATTCTATATGGTTCCTCCAACTTAAATTTTCATCCATGTATCCAAAAATTGAATGCATTTACTATAATTAATATTTTGTTGGTTGGATTTAATTGGTTCCATTTGATTACTTATATGATTTTTGCTTATAAACATAAAAGAAGATTTTTCAAAATTTAAACTTAGTTTATGAGATTGTAGTCAATTGGATATAATTGTTAAATCTTCTGCGATGTATCTAATTTCTGAAAAATTATTTCCAAACTAAAAAATAGTTGTATCATCCGCAAATAGTTTTATAGTTCCATTAAGTTTTAATTTTGAAATTGAATTTATGTATAGTAAAAATAAAATAGGTCCTAATATTGAACCCTGAGGTACACCACTTGATATTTCTTTCCTAGAACTAATATTATTTCCAATTAGGACATATTGCTGCCTACTATTTAAGTAATTTTGAAACCAATAATAGATATTTCCTCAAATTCCAATATTATATAATTTTTTTAATAAAATATTATGATTAATTGTGTCAAAAGCTTTGCATAATCCTAAGGATAAGATACAACATTTTTTATTTTGATCAATTTTTAATTGAATATCAGTAATAATATCAATAACTGCAGTCTCTGTATTCCCAGACTTTCGAAACCCATATTGACCACTGAATAGTAAATTTTTTATTTCTAAATAATTTGATAATTTATTGTGCATTACTTTTTCTAGAATTTTTGATAGAATTGATAATACAGATATCGGTCTATAATTATTTGGATTAATATTATTTCCTCCTTTATATATTGGCGAAACTCTAGATATTTTCATTTTTTTAGGAACAATACCTGTTTTAAAAGGTAAACAAATTAGATGTTTTAAAATTGGAATTAGTTGAATTTTGACTGTTTTAATAATTTTTTTAGAAATATTATCATGACCACTAGATTTTCTTTGATTCATTTTTCGTATGAATAATAAAATCTTTTTAGAAGATAGTATTTTGCTTTACTATTCGGAGGTAGCAAATTATATCCAATAACCTATAGCTCAGTTCGCGCATAAAAAATTTAAGGCAGTGATGTAAAAACTTCAACATTTAATTTTTGAAAAATACGAGTTTATTGTGTGTTCACAAAATCATGTTGTATTATTAGACTTTGTTAGTTCTAAGTGAGATACATAAAATAAAGAGTGATTCTTCTGTTTCTAGTTGAAACACACAGTCGGAAAAAGTCTCAACATCATAATATTAAATTCCGAGTTTGTAAAACTTATTGAGGAATATAAATTAATTTTGAACAAATATCAGGTTCCTACCATTAAACACTAAAGAAAGTATGGAGAGTAAACAGTTTAAAACAAATAGTTTAAAAAATGAGCACCATTAAAAACAAATTAAAACAAAGTACAGATTAAAAAAAACGGAAATGAAAAATTATGCTTAAGGACTAGGAAGCTATTTCTTAACTTATTAGATGCAGATAATTATTCGACTCTAAGCCAATAACTAATTTTCTAAAACACTATGCTAGTAACTGCTTCAAAAGATATATGATTGTTTTAAGGAGCTCTAGAAGTATGTTTAATCTCGGATTCATCGGAGACTCTTAAAGCAGCGATACTGTCACCATCAATCCCTTCATTTTCCGAAGCAAGTTCAATTAGAATGGGGCGATTGAAAACTATTAGCACAGACGCAGTTGATGAAACCGAAGAAACAAAAAACTTTCCAATAATCACTTGCAAATGGTTCTTCTTGAGTTGAAGTTTATTAGAATACAACAAGAAAATTTAGGAAGAGGGATAACATCACACTTTACGGCAAAAATAGATACTTAAATTTGTATTAATAAATTTTTCTTAATTTTCGAAAAATTCGTTTTTACATGCATTTAAATAAAACACTTAAAATACATTTAAATGAACACATTAGAGTATCGATAATAAAGTATACCGATTCAACAACATTAAAAATCATAAAACAACGAATACATTCTAATTTATTCGTTCTGTATTGCAAATGTTTTCCGCTATTTCTGTGCGTCTGATTTACCCTTGCGTACGAATATTATTACCGTGATGCTCACCTTGAGGTAATACAATTTAACCATCATTTTCACCAAGATCATTAAATTCTAAATTGGGATCTTTTAAATATTTTGCAATATTCTGCAAAACGAAATAACTTACTATAATTAACGTTATGTCTTCAATCTTGATCTTTTTTAATCTGCAATGTACAGTCATAATCTCAGGGGCGTGCGGTGAAATTTTAAGAAAGGGAAGCAATTTTTAGAAATTTACCTATTTGTAATGTAATTCGAATCTTCGATCATTTTTTGCAAATTCATCAATGACGTCATCATAAAAACGTCGATGCTCCGATATATTTTGGAGAAGTTTATTTTCAATGGACAACAGCGATGTATGCGAAAGTCTCTCCTGTCCCGTTGAATTTCTCACGAAATTTTTTATACGTTTAGGTGTTGAAAAATTGCGTTCTACTGATGAACTTGTAGCAGGTATTTTCAATACTAATTCACACAATTTCGACACTTCGGTGTAGGCATCTTCCAGCTCCTTGTCTTTTAAAAATTGCATTAGTTCCTTAGCGTTATTTTTCGCGCTAATGTCATCAGTTTCGTAAATCACTTTTAGTTCAGATCGCAGTAACACTTGGTCGAAGAACTTTCCATAATGAAGAAGAAGAAGTTTAAACGCATCTTCTGGAAAAGTTTTTCCTTTAAATGCATCAAAATTGCAGAGCTCGAGGAATTTAAAATCATTTAAACCGTTAAATCTATAGTTTGTTGCTGAATTTGATCGATTATTTCATAAAAGAGGCATCTGTATGATGTTTGAACATCTCCGACCTTATCTGTTCGAAGACGCTTGGCTTGTGGCTCTACATTTAACGTCATCGTTTTCTCCCAAAATAGGTCAAAGTCATCTCTTTTTTCGCTTAACATGGACTAAAAATCATCCACTTTTTTTAGGCAAAAAGCAATATCATTTGTTTTAGTTTGTAATAAATTAAAAACATGGTCCGAGAATGGAAATATTTCTGAAAATATGTTCAACAAATAATTAAAATTAAAATCTCGTTTCAATCAGTCCAAAAACCCCCTCGAACTATTTATTGCTTCTGAGTCCCACGTTTCATTATTTTCTATTATATTCTCAAATAGTTCAATCAGTGATTCACGATTTTCAGATACTGTTAACACAAGTCTTCCATTATAGTTCCACATAGTAGGAGCTAGTTTGGGCAATCGTTTATGGACAATGGAGTCCAAAGCTTGTGTACGTTTTGTTGACTTGGAAAAAAAAGCGGCCATGCCACTTAAAGTAACGAAAAATACTTTACACTCTTTAATGTGATTGACGGACTGGGATAAAACTAAATTTAATTTATGAGCAAAACAATGGACAAACACAGCACTTGTCAAAGTTTCTCGAACTTTAGCTTGCAGACCCCCTAATTGTCCTGCCATCACTGTAGCTCCATCATAGCTTTGAGCAACTAATTTTTTCTCTCCATTAATTTCTTTAGTAACGTTATAAACTACGGTATATAATGCATCTGCTGTACGATTTTCGGACACATTCTTAAAACCTAAAAATAGTTCTTGAATACTTCCGTCTGTTTTAATGTAACGTATTACTATAGATAATTGGCTAAAATTAGTGATATCAGTTGTTTCGTCCAGAACAATAGCAATGAACCGCGCCTCGCTAATCTCCTGGTTAATTCTTTTTAGAATAATCGCTGCAACAGCGGAAATTAAATCATTCTGGATTCGAATCGACGTTCCGCGAAAAACGCTAGACTGCTCTAAATGATTTTTTAAGCAATGATCATATTTAGCCATTAAACTAAGTAAATCTTGAAAATTTCCTCTATTTGAAGAAACCCTTGTTTCGTCATGACCTCTAAATCTCAATTCGTGCTGTCCGAGAAAACAAACAACATCAATAAGTCTTCTTAATATTTGTCTATTTTTATCGACTAGTTCATTGTGTTGGCGGTGACTAATTTCCAACTGTTTATTAAGGGTGTGTTCAATTCTGGTTTTGCCGAAGACTTTTTCTTTTATGACGGCCTGCAAATGTGCTTTGGACATAATGAGTCTTTTTACAGCTTTATGGAAATTGTTTAAATCGGAAAAACCATTTTTATTCCAGAGACCTTATTATATTTTCACACCCTTTTAGCCATTTAAATTGTTCGTATTGTATTTCCGGATAAAAATGTCTAATACAGTTTTTCATTTTTGTGGTTAAATTTTTCATAGGCGGTTTTGCCCTTCCTTTGGAAATTATTTGAAGCTTATCAGCGAAGTTTAATGTTGAAAATCCCTTTATTATTAAGACACACACCACACATTCACACACACTCTTCTTACTAAATTCTCCAACATTTTCAACGTTATTACCGACATCCGAAGTTGACGGTATTTGCATATCCACGTCCGTATTATTGTCTTCCATATCGCACCATGCACAACGCGACGTACATATCACACAACACACGGATAGCCGTCCAAACAAAGAATTTACTCCAACTATAGCTTCCGCCCCCACTTAAAGCACGCGACTGAAATGCAAAAATTGCAAACAACCGGTGGAAAGTTCAATAACCTCTGGCTCGATTGACAGGAAATCAAGCATACAGGACTTGGCTGCAGAGAAGCTGGCGGCCCGCATAGGTTTTATTCGATTTCTATTGTGGCTCGGTCGGAGTCAAGGCCGCATTTATTATGGGCTTGATAATTAAGATAATATTTTAGCATTTTTAATATAAACTAAATGAATAGTTTCCTATTTCAAAAATTACATTTTAGAAGATGTTTTGTAAGTTTTTTTTTTTGAGGAAGCACTGCTTCCCTTGCTTCCATGGACTGCTCGCCAGGGCATAATATTTCTTTTATAAATAATACATTACATCGTTGTTCTTGAGGAGTGATTGGATTTTTGTGGAATCGTTTCCATAGATTTAGACAAGGATGAATTTCTCAGAATTTGACTGTTATGAATTGGTTTAAACCACTGAGAGTTTACATTTACAAAACATTAATTTGTATAGCAAACTGCCTGAACATTGATACTAGCGAATCCCTTTCTGGTTATGTATTCCTCAGCATGTTGTTTTAGTGCAGAAATATTCACACGTGTACTGTCGACACGACTGTCGATAACATCTATCGTTTACAAAAAGTTATATTTTCACGCCATTTCATTATTGTTTTGCCCCTAATATTTCAACTCTACTAGTTAGGAATTTTATCCATTCACCTGCTTTAAGTTCATAATATACTTAATCGATTCGAATTTGGAATTCTGCGTCGCCCTTATACCTTGAAAAGAACCAAAGAATCGACTAAATCTAATTTGCTAATTTTTAAATTCGAGAAATTGCAAACACCCTATACCATTATAAAACTATAATATTAAAGTATTGAAAATTAAGGGTCATGAACAATTTCTATATTTTATAAGTATTTGTAATATCCAAAACTTACTTCAAAAAAATATTTATTTTTACCACTGAATTCAGAGCATACTTTGGTTTTTTAAATTGACACATATGATTGAAATTATTCCCACTCACTTCCCCCTTTCTTTGTAATTTTACTTATTTCTTACATTTACTTAAATAAAGTTTCCCATTTTAAATATTTACGCATTACTATTGCTATTAAACACAAAAATGACGCTATATAGAAAAAATCGGTAAATTCACCTTTACTCACAACTTCCCTCCAATTTTTAATTATTATGAGTATTATTATTATTATTTATTTTTTATACCATTATTTACGCAGTATATAAAAAATAAATTATGTCCTTTATTATTTTGCTCCAAAAAAAAATGGTTTTATTCTAGAAAATGGAATTTTACTTAATATTTAAACATTTTATTAGGCTGCCAATTCGATTTTTTATCAAAAGGGTACCATTTCATTTCCATATTACCCTTAATTTTTGTTAATCAGATAAGTAGTTTTTACCTTCCGTGAACAAGCCGGCAAACAGACACACCGACGGAATTGAGAAAACATGTTTTTGGCATGGCACCCTAAAACGCGAAGATCTGCAAAAACCTGGGAGGGTAATTTTTTTACGATTATAATAGTTCCCTTTTACGATGTGACAGAAGTAAAAAGTATATACTAATATTAAAGTGCATGCAATTTCTAGATCACTGAAATGTTATAATATATATTGCATATATACAACCTTTGGAATTCGTTTAAAATACGTCCCAAAATAATTATTTATGACAGAACAAAAACTATTTTAATGCAATTTAACATTACCCTCTAAATTTTCCACCTTCCAACTTGATGCTAAGGTTACAACACTTTTCGGTGGAAATCCTTCCCTAGTGATTAAATCGTCCCCTTTATCGCCATCTATTCTACCACAGAGACCTTCTGTTCTATTCCACAAGCTCTCTTGAACCTAAGGTTCAAAAACAAGATTAAGACTACATAATGACCATATAAATTATTAAAACGATCTTTTACATATTTTTTATATCTATAACAAATTCGTAAAATAATATCAGCTACGTAATTTTCAATGTAATTTATTATCGCAGGAAAGCTTTGGCGAGAGTGGTTAGTACCTACTTATAAGTGTGCCTTCTTGGGAAAGCGAAGATATCTTACAAGGAGGCTTCTAAAATTTTGAGAAGTAGTATGGTTGTGGCGTCAAGCAAAAATACATTATTTCTCCCAAGGAAAGTCAGGAATCAACGATGTAATTCAATGCCGTTCGTGGTATTAGCCAGAGGAGTAGTTGTTTCTGTGATTAGTGTAATTCCATTGTGCAACACTGGTAACGCTGACAAGATCTACTACACATCTGCCTGTCATGCAGGTTAAGGAGTTAAGGCAACCATGATAGCAGTATGTAGTATTTAGGCTTTCTTACTGCGCCCAAATTAAAATCGGACGATGCTATAAAATGAGATTTCCAAGGGTATCAAAGTAATGTTAATAATATAAAAATAATGCAAAATAATTGATAAATGTTTTTTATTGTACTTTGTCTTTTTTACGTTCAAGAATATGATAGAAGTTTGTCGCACGTTTACACTTCGCCTGATGGCTTTTTTAATACGTTCGTGCAATAATTAAATCTACATAAAAAATACAACTCAATTAATGATTCAGGAAAATATAATTTAGAACAAAGGAATATTTTAATTACCTCAATATGGAGTAACTGGTTTCCGTCCCATTTAAGAATAAGACCTAGAGAATCCAATGACAAAACCACGTACGGTCCTATTATAGTCACTCGTAGTCCAGGTAGCTGCCCTGGTATTGGTAATACTTTTTTAGTTGAAGCAAATACTGGATATCCCCTATCTGAAATGGAAAAATAATATGAATGTTGCAACATTTTAACTCTGTCTATTAGAGTTTTTTACTATTAGGTTTTAAGATACCGTATTTCCAAAATTAATTGTATTCAAATTAACTTATTCTGACAGATTGTAATAATAATAATGTATACATGTTCAATTTATACCGTAAAACTTTATGCAATTTTTAACATAATTGGAAGAAAACAGGAAAAGGCCACAAATAAATTATTTTTCAAAGAATTCGAAATTAGCAAAAGTAGTATCTACAAAAAGGTCTCAATATTATTTAAGAGGTTATTAAGTACGACAATGCAATTATAATAACCATAAATAAAAATTACGTTATTGATGTTGTTAAGATTTAAGGTTTACAAAGCTAAAAAATGAACACCAACTTTGAGATTCTAAGTGGAATAATCTGTATCAGTCAATTAAATGAGTTCTCTGTCTGCTGTTTATAAATATTTCAGGTTTGATAACTTTATCACTAAAAACAACCAAAAGATTTGACAAGAGCCTGCTATAAGTGTATTCCTGTGTAGTGAGAATCTTCCACCTCTTTCTAAAAGGAGGTTTACATTTGATGCTAGGCAATCAAAAATGTCATGCAAAGTATTGCACAAGCAAACAATTTCATTGCACAATCATTTACATATCGTGCAAACAATTGAACGCAACGTTTCGCAGAGCAGGTGTGCCAACTGAAATGAATTTGACATTAAACAGCTGATTAATTTAATTTTGCCTGATAGCTTAATCACCTTGATGCTTTGTGTTGTTAAAAAAAAGTCATGAAAAATGAATTTTGTTTCTGAAAGTGAAAATGTAGTGGATATGCAAATTATCCTCTCAATAATAATAATGACCATTTTTATATGTTGGTACTTCGATTTCATCCTAAAATTGCATGCTATTTGCAATAAAATTAGCGCCGATTCTAATTTGGCGCCATGCAAATAAAATACATCAGCTGATGGCAAAATTACTTACGCGCATGCCTGCGGGCAATTTTTCATTGCATTACCTGTGCAATCTCCTAATGTAAACTCCCCTTAAGGTTGTTTTTAAAGATAAAGGTATTAAACCTCATATACTTATAATTAGCAAGACGAGACCCATTTAACGAAATAATATTATACTGGTATTCCTTTGTATTTAACATTTCTTTCTAATTTTTATAATAAAATCTAAAATATAAACAACTGACATAAAGTAAATGAAATGTTCTATCTAATTTCTTGGTTTGGTCAAGAGTCAACTAATTGTTATTTTATTTTGTTTATCTAATGTTTGCACAAACCTAATTTATGATTATGAAACTAATAACATCTCTATTATATACTTTACCTGATCTTCTTAAGAAATATTCTTTGTCCTGTAGAAATACTTTTACAATTTTGTAACAACTGGAAGGGTCGTCACTTTTAAAACAGTCGGGGTGATTTTGGATTACAATACTAAACGTATTATCTACTGCATCTTTTAAAAGTATATGGGAGCATTTGGATTCAAAACTATAACAAACAAATACAATTAATGAAATTTAAATAAAAATATATATTTCCTTAATTGTTCAGATATTAATATCAGACAAGAGCCTTCTAGTATACAATTTCCCACGAGAGCTTTAACTCTTTGTGATAATACTGGATAGTGAAATAATTAGAATTACTATTAATAATATTTTATTTATATCTGGAGTACAGTATCGAGGTTGGTTCTTTCTTGTTACCATGCTGTATTCAAATTGCGTGTAGCAGCTTGCACACGCTAGACATCTCTCAGGTTTATTATCAAATAAAAACATTTCTCTTTAAAGTACTTTGCTATAAGGATAAAACCTATGGTGGTTTTATGCTTATGTTTAATGTTTAATCATATCACAGTAACACCTTAAAAAATAACGATGCTATTATATTTTTAAATATGAGCACTGGAACATTAGTAAACAATATTATACAGAACACCTCATTTAAAATAACAAAACTTTTCTTTCTTAATATGTGATTTTGTTATAGCCGGTTTTTCATCATGATATTTATTGATAAGGTGTATTATTACTTTTGTATTCATTTTTTTTATGTATGAGTAGTAAGCAGTTGCGTAACCAGGGGCCTCCCCCTGGTCATATTTTTTTAGTACCTCGTTATTAAGCAACTACTGGATGACCTTTTTTTAGTAGCTTCCTTCCTTCCCGCTTCCTGACCTGTGCCCCCCTTCTTACTTGTACTCTGGTTATCCTATTATGAATAAGCACGTATCTGTAGAAAGGTAATTTACTTGGCTATTTATTACTGCGCTTTTATAGACATTTCTTATATGAAATATTTCCTGATTTCAGTGTTAACATTATACAATTTTTTTTTAATGTTTGCTTCTTTTGGCTTGTACAATTCATTGCTAATCTTATTTGTTCTTTTTCTTCCTTCCACTTTTCTTGATATTATTTAATTATGCCAACGCCGAAGCTAATTCTTTAGCAATGGTCTTTGGATGATACTTACCTACATTTTTTGTCCCTCTTTGACCTTGGTATATTACAGTAAAAGATCATAAGCTGTTGTTTTTGTATTAATTTATTTTCAACTTAAAGTCAAGACAGCTTAACCGACTAAAAGTGTTGGATTAAATTAAAGTAATACTGAATTTAAACATTACTTCAACAAATCATTTAAAATTATGTGATCGATCTTTTCTTTGTTATGGCAAAAAATAAGAATTAATAAGCTTCATAGTTATTAACTACACAAAAAAACAGTCAGGTAAAGGAGATCAATTTTAGAATTACGACTCTTTTGCTTTTGATCTTAAAGTATCTTTCCAACATCCACACTACTACGGCAAAACGTCGGAAAACAATTTCATATTTACTCAGAATCATGAGTTATAAATTCAAGCAATGGTTCCCAAACTTTTTCTATAGTGCTCCTTTTTGGAATTATGTAATGCTCACGCCCCCCTTATCACTAACACAAAAACTTTACTCTGCAGAATGAGATGTGACATTCTGGATATTATCTTTGAAAGGGTACAGCGTAAGTTGCTTGCAACATTAAGCGTATTTCGTTGTTTGTTCTTAATTTCCATTAAAACAAAAAACTTTCTGTCGCAGAAGGTATATAAAATTTCAAAGCCATTTCCGCGATTATAGAATAACTAAGATAGAATTTTATAAAAAACGTAGGTAATTTCCTTTCAAGGTGATTGCTTGTTCTTGCATGGCTTCTGGAAGGGTGTTTATATCGAAATTGAATGGATTACGTGTAAATGTATGTTCTCCATTGTCATATAAATTCGGAAAATAAGGTTTAAATTCATAGATAAGACTGTGTAAATGAGATATAAAATCTTTTGTGATTTCTTCAGTTATAACAATAATAAGAATCACTTCAGCGTCCCTTAATGATGCAAATTTTGGAAACAAAAGTAGTTTTTCTAAAAAAGCTTGAATAACATCATTATGTGTAATTATATTTACTTAAATGTTGCCCTGCGACTTCATATTAAGAATATTTAATGCCTTAAACATGTCAGTTTGATAAGCAATCTTTTTCTCTGCTGGTTGAGAAACTGCTGTACTTCTATTCTTAATTCAATAAAATCGGAAATTGTTTTCGAAACATGAGCAGCTTGTGAAGTAGTTTTCAGTTCCTGTGAAAACAATATCTCTTTGGCCATAGCACGATTATAAATTGGCACGAATACCATCAGTGCTTTCGTCATAATAGATTCCGAAAAAAATAGACTTTCGGACAACTACCACCGTTTGAAGCTTGATATCTTCAGCCATTTCATCGTTACAATGCTTAACTGTATTAATAACAAATAATTAGTTGTTTAGCGTGTGGATGTTCTAAAGTACTAAAAAACGGTAATTTGGAAATAACTTGTCATCGTTAAGTTTATTTTTACTTATAAGATTAAATAATTTTTGGTTTTTAGACAAAAATTTTACTCAATTTACATTGCCAATGATGAATGAAACTTCCTTTGTTTTTGTTTATTCGTAGGTCAAAACCTGAAAAATGTATCCAAGAAAAATTCATCCAAACTGGTGAGACCATCTCGGAGAAATCGGTGTAGTTACATTTAAAAAATACATAGGGATAATCTACACTTTAGTTAATGAATTTTATCCAGGCTTAAGATTTTTAGACTGTCACGATTTTTGATTCTCACACCCCAATGTTACTTCACGCCCCCAAAGGAGTGCGCCCTCCAGTTTGAAAACCACTTCACTAAGGCTTTCGCTCTATCCATAATGAAAAATGTGTCCAATAAATTCGATCAAATTCAATCAATCAATTAAATTTTTATAACTTTCTTCTAGATATATTTCATGACTCGGGAATACATAACAGAAATTTGGGATGATGCCAACCAAAAATGTGGAAGTTCTAAAAAACTTCACTTCATTTAACTTTGTGGATAAAACATTCTAAACTGGATGTACTGCATTTTCTAAAGCCCCAATACCACATCTAATTCCAGAATTGCCAAATATTTTGTTTTCTTTATTTTATTATTACTCTGAAGTTTGGATTTTCCAGCTAATCATTTTTATTTAGAATACAATTTATCAAATCAAATTTTCTTCTGTTATTTCGTCTTCTATACCAACTATCTTTATTTTTGGATTTTTTCTTTTATGAAATATAATTTTATAATTTTCTCCCAGACTTTTTCGGCTTTCTTTTGTAATTTTAAAATATCGTCATTTTTCTCACATTCAATCTTAATTACCTCATTTTTAGATCCTGTAATTCTTTCATTTCTATTTTTAGATCTGTTGGATTTATATGCTTTCCCAAATCTCTTTTTATTATTTTGTTTTCCTATTTATTTGTTTATTTTATCATCAAATAATTATTATTTACTGTAATACTCTTGTTTTTCAACCTTGCTTTCATCCTTATTTTCTTCTTAATTTGTGGGTTTTACTATTATTTCATCTTTAGTTTCGGTTACATTTTTATTTGTATTGCTTAAACAACTTGTATGTTTAACTGTAGCCACTTGAATAAGTCTTTGAGTCAGTTTTTGAAGAATCTGGATAATTTCTTAAATTTTTCTCTTGTTCTAAAATTACTTTTTCATTCAATTCTGTAATTATTTTATCTTTTGAACTAATAATTTCCTGTTTGTTTTTAATAATTTTCAAATACAAATTTTTCCAATGCGCTACTGTTATATTTTCCTTAACTTTTGTTTCTGATATATTCATCCATGTAATAGAAATTTAATTTTCATTCTCTTCAGGTGATTTCTCTTCCAACGGATTGCTTTTTTCGGAATTCTGCTTGCTTCTTTCACTATTGTACTAATTCTTTTAAATCTATTTAATAATAATTTCGCGAATTTTATATTTTTTTGAACTTTGACTTTGAAAGTTAACCAATAAAAAATATAATCCAGGCTAAAATTTGGGAAGCTTGTGAGACTATTGCTTCGTTAAATCTATCAACTTCATTCTGATCGATGCTGTTTTTTTATGTTGAACATGTCAGTTTTGCTTATTTAATATGTTAAAAGTAGTCTTTATGTTATAAATATTCATATCTGAAATATTAGAAATAACAATAATAAAGATAATAATACACACCTGTAGACTTTGCCATCAAATGTTTTGAAATGAGTGCCACCCCATGTAAAACAAGATCCGGGTTTCGGTACTAAATCTATAATATTATTTTCATTGTTACCATAAGTGTCTGTTGGAACAACAAGTATTTGATCTATTTCATCATGAATAGTTTCAGGAGTGTGCTGAAATATGTAAAATAAACAATTTGTTTAATTTAAGTAAATCCTTAAATTAAGTAAATAATTTTAAAATGTGAAAAAATTGAATATAATAATATCCAAAATACCTATATTATAAATAGTGAGGCCAATAAAACGGTTATTTTGAAAGTTCAAAATAAAAGTTATGTTAGACGATCACCAACTTAATTAATCATTTACATTTGAATTAAAATTGGCACAATGCTATTTAAAATAAACATGTTGACATCGCTTTCTGTTGCACCGAAAGTGATATTTTATGGTATTTTGTATTTCAAATATGTCCTTTAAATTTCAGAATTCAAGAATTCAAAGTATATATCTTTGCTTAAGGCGATAATACTAAGTGTTGCGGAAATACAAAAGCCAGAAATATCCCGACTGATAAATGGTCGAAAATGTTGGTTGGGTATACTTTAGTGCTAATATTAATTATATCCCGCCGAATAACCATGACTATTAGGGATCTATCTGCCTCTTCTTTTAGATGAAAACGCGCACAAGTTCAGGAGGATGTATGCGGTCAATCTTATATTATTTATTAATTTAGTTATGAAATTATTTAGCTTAAAGCTTTTCACAATAATATACCAAATTTTGAATTTATATGAAAAAAATATTAAATTTCGCTTTATAACCGGATTTTAATAAAATTTAATTCCTTAAATTATTTTTAAATTTAGGGAAATTAGAATTTTTTAAATTATTATATTTCTAAGACATCTAAAAAATGATGAAACATTTTAATTTTGCAGACATAAAATTAAGTACTGGTTTCCTCTGGCATATTTAGGGTAACTTTGTGTATCACTTACTCTGCATGCTGTGCCGGGAACTTCTGGTTAAGAGTTATTTAGCTCTAGCTAAGCTGCGAAAACACTTCTCTATAATTCTTGCTTGGTTTTAGTCACTCTATTGTATAATTATTTATTTGAATTTCAAGATGGTCTAAGTAATCTGTAACGGTTAGAGTGAAGTTATCCATACACCTCTAATAAAATATGCGCCAGTGGTTGGTGATACGAACCGGTCTACTATTTATTACCAGTTCAAAATTAAATTATATAAGTTTCAACAAATTAATACATTTTTTAATGGTTGTTAGATAACGTCCAAGAGTCTCAAAAAAATTATAAAAATATAAAGGTAGTGATTTATTTGATAAATGCGTTCGATTTAAACCATCTGGAGTTTGCAACACTTCGTGTTCACTAGCAAACTATTTTTTAAATATATTTATGTAAAGTACTCTACGCATATATAGAAAACCCAAAATGGTAGCAGATATAAATGCCTTAAAGTTTTAAGAAAACTTAAAATGGTACCAGATATGAATGCCTTACCGTCGGCGGACTCCAAAAAAATAAATTAATATTGGGTTTATAATTTATTTGATAAATGAATTTGCTCAAAAGCATCTGGACACTGCCCCACTTCATGTACACTAACAAACTATTTTTTAAAGTATTCTATGCGTATACATAAAACTCAAAATGCCACCGGATATAAATGCCTCACCGTTTATGGGACTCCAAAGAATTAAAATATGGTCGAAGCAGTTATTTATTTCTAAAATTCACTCATTTAAAACAAACATGTTCATTAAAATGATATTGTTAGTTATTATCTAGTTATTTATTTGATAAATGCGTTCATTGAAAACCATCTTGACACTGCCCCACGTCATGTTCACTAACAAACTATTTTTTAACTTTTTTATGAGTATATAGAAATCCTACCAGATGTTGAATGCTACCAAATATGAATGCCTAACCGCAGGCGAGTACCAAAAATTAAAATAATATTGCGGTAGTTATTTATTTGATAAATATGTAAAACCATCTGGGCCCTGCACTACTTCATGTTCACTAACAGACTATTTATTTAAAGTTTTCTATGAATAGACAAAAAACTTGGCATTGTTGGGCTCCCAAAAAATTAAAATAATATTGCGGTAGTTATTTATTTGTTATCATTTTAAATTTTCTATATAATCATAGAACAGTTTAAACAACAATTTGTTAGTGAATCTATAGGGGGGCAGTGTCCAAATGGTTTTAAATGAACTCATTTATCAAATAAATAACTACTGCAATATTATTTTGATTTTTTGGGGCCCTGCCATAGTGAGGCATTCATATACTATTATGATGCACTATTTAGTACTCTTACAATAAAAACTTTAAAAATTTATTACTTTGTAGAGGCTTGGATAATTTAATTTTGAACTGTCCTGGTAACAAATAGGAGGCCGCATCGTATCACCAGCGCCTAGCGGAAATTTTATGGCTGGAAGTTTATGGATAACTTAATTGTAACGCTGTAATGTGGGCTTCTGTTAAACAAAATATAAATGGTTGCTGAGTCAAAATAAAATTTGAAATTTCATCAAATGAGTTATAAGTCCCAGACAATTCAGGAAAATTAAAGACCCATTTACCGAGCCCAAAAGAATAAGGCAAAAAATGTTTTCCTGTTTCATGTATCAACTTTTAATGTATCAAACTTCCTGTGAACCCAGAACTTTTTGATATAATTTTCTTTACTATTCATTTCGTTTTAAAAATCAACAATTTAAAACTGCATAGTTGTAATAATAATACGTTTCTTCTTCTTGGTTTGCCATACCCATATTCGGGCGATGAACAATGAAATGTTGTTTTTTTTTGACAAGATGGATATGGCACCTTTAATTCACTGCTGCATCAAACCATTTAACAGGAAATGTGTTCTACGTAGTAGTTTCCCGTTGCCTTATGCGCAGTTGCAACCATGTAATGTATGTGTTGAGTAAGAAGTCTTGGGAAAGGTACTGGTCCAGACATGCCTCCAACTGGAAACGTGACCGCCAAGTCAAGTCTCGAACCGATCGCAATGAACAGAAGGCAAGGGTTCTTACCAGTGGGCTACTGAGGCGGTCAAGGCAAATTAAAATGACCAGCAAGTTCTTGATAAATAATAATTAGAGTGTGATAGAATCAGGAATCACAGAGGAACCTCACCCCTCTTAAATTTTAATTTAAAAATAAGATATGCCTGGAATCGACATGTTTGATCCTGTAGTTTATTTTTGAGAAATGTATTACTGTTTATAGACTGGATTAGAGATTTTAATTTACGACATCTACAGGGTGACAATTTAGAAAAGAATCCGAAAGGTCCAAATATAACATAACTTAAAACTTTGAAATTCTCTTAATGACCGCTATAAATAATCAACATTTACTTACGTATTCTAAGGCTTGGGGCACTTTCTTATGTTCGAATATTTCAAATTCTTCAGGATGATTAAAATAAGGAACATGTGGATTTTGAGTTAGATCGTGGCCACCTATATGGTGAATATCTCCTGAATGAAAATCATGTGAATTTGAACTGTGCGAAATTATATCATAATTTGAAGCTAAAAAGAAAGATTAGTAATTTTTTGCAAATTCTATTTACTAATATATTAACTGCATCCTAACGCTAACTTTAGGACATGCTCGTAATGATATAAATAAGTTATGTACGAAATATATTTTATTTAAATAATATAATAATTACCAAGAATGCTTTAAAAAATAGAAGTAAAAAAGTTATCTTACGGAAAATACATTGTGGTAAAGGGCTAGGTACAAACTGGCCAGTTGAATAATGGCAAGTATATTTTGGTTCTGGGGCAAACTCGAAAGGTATTCCTTCTGGACAGGATATAGTACAATCAAAAGAATCCATGTCACCTGAGCAATTGAAACCTCCATTAAATTTTAAATTTTTAGCACTGCAAATATCTGCACCTAAAAACACATTTTCTATATTTTATAGAAATATAATAAACAAAATATATTTTTAAAGGCTTTTCAACATATTATTTAAACAAAGATGCCCTTATTAAATGTGTCTTTCACGTGACTATAAATAAATACTTACTATATTGACACTGAGGCCCACGAAAGTCTTGGGGACATTGACATACATTAAAAGAAAGACAGTTTCCTTCATTAAGGCAGGGTGGTGTGCAAGTTGCTAAAAACCGATTTTATTTTAGTTTGAAAGGAGTTAGTTATAATCAGAGAGAAGATAAATAAAACCAACAATCTTAATTTAAAACAAACAAAAAAAAGTTTTCTTCACTCATTAATGACAAGTCTCTAATTTTCATAAAGACCAAAAGACTTTTTTGCACTGTAAAAACATATTTTTAACTCAACTTTTTAACCAGAATTTAAATATGTTAAATATTATTTATAGGTTTCGGCCTCTAAGCGATCGCTCAAAAGACCGAAATAATCTTATAAATGCATCTAAGCTGGCAGTAGAGGAGAAGAAGGCGATAAGACCAAGCAGTTTAAAGATCCCGCGGTTCTACGGACCCGGTCACAAAATCGGTAAAGATATTTCCAAAATTCTTCATAATTTTACAGGAAAATCACATTCATATATTATAAAGGCTGATCTAAGCGCGGACCGCGAGCAGAATTTAATAAATTCCTAGACTTGTCTTCCTAGACAAGTCGGAATTTACTAAGTGTCAAGATCTAAATCGGAATTTAATAAATTTCGATAGGTCTAAGTCTAAGAAATATTTTTAAAATGTTTGTGGCCCTTCTGTGCTTTGGTAGTTGTGGCTAAAATAATGGTTAAATCTTAATAAACCTGATAATTCCAAGTAAAACTGGTTATGGACATTTGCTATTTTACCTTTGCAGTCTGGCACAGAAGCCCACTGGGGTTTTCCAGGCAACCACAGTCCATTTTTACAAATCACAGTAGTAATTGTTGATCCATCGGGAAATTGGTGGCCAGGCAGACATTCTACAGTACATTGTCTAAAAAATATCGAAATAAAATAAATATAAATACCAAAAGTAAATAAATAAATCTACCTACTTGGATCGACAAGATCTCTTTGAATTTTTTGGTAAATATGGAAGATTCAAACATGGTTTATTTTCAAATTGACATTGAGGACCAGAGAAATTTTCTGGGCACTGGCATTGATTTGGTGCTAAGCAAATTCCGTTATTTAGACATTCTGGCAAACAAATCGCTGAAATAAAAAATATTGCTGTTAAACTTCGTGGAAGCAATAATAATTTAGTCCGGAAGATGACATTACAGTAAGAGTTAACACGTTTATTATATACGGCAACGCGGCATATTGCCAAGATCCCCTAGAAAATGAAATACTCGTCAAAGTTCTTTCTTTTATTCAATCTAGACTGCTATAATAAGTTCGAAAAAATCTGCACTATATAAACCACAATCAGCGTATATCCCATAAAAAAAATGTATCTTTATTATTAAATAGGATATAGGTAGAAAATAGGATGGAAAAAATATCAACAAAAATGCTTAACGGATTCTTATTTCTAGGTATACTTAAGTTACATAAACTGTAATTTCAAAACTTGTTGTTTAATTTTTCTTTGTTTACAATAACATTGAATAGCCTAGTTCCAACTTTATATTATATTATATAAAGTGATATTTAAAGAAAAACGTTTTTTTATTAATGTATATTTATCTTCTTTTTTAACCTGTTTCATACGTTTTTTTGAGAGAAAAATTTTTTATAATAAGGAGTGTCAGGTTAAGGTCCGATGCAAATCTAAAGGACATATTTATTAATCTGAGTTCTGTCAAAGGATAATAATAAAATCTTTTGGACACCGCTATCTATTTTTGTAATATTTTGCAGTCCACCCTCTGAATGAAAGGATCTTTTAATAAGAAACTCGAGTGCACAGTTTTCTGATAAAATTGTCATACACGATTCAAAATAGTCTTGTCCGCCATCTGTCATTACTTTGATTTCTAACTGGCATTAACTAATTCTTCTGCATCTACCCAAACTATAGTTCTTCATTACTTCTAACTCTTTTCCTTAACGCCAAACTTGTACACTTCTACTTTATACAAATAATTCAAAATTTTTGATTTTTCATAATATGTTTCAGATAATGTGGAAAAATTGCATTTTTTTATCACAGTTTATAATAAAATTGGTTAAAGCTTCGTTTCATTGGCCGATGGTATTGTATTAACTCGAGATCTGAAGAATCTCCCTTTAGATTCAACAATGTTTAATCTACTTTTTATCAATGATAAAAAATCAATAATTAAAAAAATGAGCGCCCAAAAAATGCCGTAAACTTTGAAATATTGACTAATAGGAATAGATCCCCGTTTACCGCATTTAAATAAAAGCGTCGAGGTTTTTTACTAACATGTCTAGGCTAACAAGATAAAATAATATTTATATAATAGTTTTGTGAACCCTTACTTAAGATATTTAATATTACGTTGGGGAAGTAAAAATTGCAAAAACAGCAAACGCTTTAAACAAAGCTATAAAAAAATTTTAATTTTGATTTTTGAAACCTGTATATATCAAATATTTTATAAAACAAAAATATTTCAACTAGGAAAACTAAACAATTTTGGGACAAATAAAACCAGAGTCTTACTGAGAGTAAGTATTTCGCATTTTGCGATGTTTTCAAATTTTAAACGAAAGCCTATGTCTTATTGTAAATTAAAAAAATAAAATTTGCCGATGAAGCACTTTTCACCCAGAAAAAAAAATAAAAACTCAAATTCCCTACGATTTTCAAAATATTACAGTGCAAAAACTCCTTTAGATGGTATTAGTAATAAAAGGACACTTACAGTGTTGCCAAATTGCCTTACATTTCTTGTTCTATGATGTACATATTTTAAACTTAACTCTACGTTTCGGTGATTGAGCTGTAACATTTTTTTATTCCATGGCTTTAGTGATGATGCTTTCGGCGCCTAACCTGGTGCTAACCCCGTACCGTTTTACCTAGTGCCTCCGCTATACCGTTGCTGTGTTTACCGATGATGCCTTCGGCACCTAACCTGGTGCTAACGCGCTGCTGATTTACCGACTGTATCAACGTTGATGATCATAATGATGATGTCTTTGACGCCTAACCTGGTTCTAACCTTTTACTGTTTCAACTTGTGCTCCTAATGACAGCGTTTCAACTATGCAACAAAATATTATTAACAACCCTAATAATAGTAATGATTTCTTCCCTGACATAAAGGAAATTAATAATTGCTTCTTGAATATGAGGAAACGGCCGATTAATTATATGTCAAATGTCAGTTAATTTTTTGTTTAAGAATTTTTTAATTGAATAACATTTTGTTGATACACTTTTCACATTAGTTCTTTAAAAACTTAAATTAAAATACAATATATTATATAATAATTATCTGTTCTGCATTCAATTTCAACATAATTAAAGTAACAGCAGAGGTTTATAAAACTGACTTATTATAGTTATTAAGGTAGCAAGGATATTATAAAGCTAATAACGCTTGAGGTCGTCGAAAGCGTTACCCTTATAATACCCATGGCGCCTTCAATGTTTAATGTCCGAGTAAGTTAAATTAAGTAAAATATTTTTTGGGAAAAATTTAGTTTTAATAATATTAAACCAAATTATTATTTTTAATGCCCTAGGGCGTGATTTTTCTATAATAATGCCTTAGGGCGTTATTTCTTATTTAATTATTATTAACTGACATAATATCCTTATTTGTCAATAATAAACTAGTCCGACACTAAAAAAATAATTTCACGTTTGTGCGCTTCATTTTACAACATAAAAAAATTAATCCACATAACTCTACTATGATAGATTTACTACATACGCTGACAAGATGGTACTGGCTCCCAATCAGGTTGATCGGAGACTTTCCACTGTCCATCTTGGCAAACAAACATAACGTGAGTTTTACCGTTCCGGAATTGAAAGTTTGGAATACAATCAGCTCTGCAGCCTCCATATGATGAACAGCGCATACCAGCATTCATTAGAGATGGAGGAGCATTACTACAACCTAAAAATAAATGATATATAATTATTTTGGCTTAGGTAATAACAAGCTTGTAGTAATTGAACTTGGGCAATAAACGTAAATTTCCAAACTACATCAACGTTAACACCAAGGTTACCTAGTTTCTTTTTTAGGAAAATTTCCTCAAAAAGAGATAGTATTTTTGTCACATGATCGACCCACTGAATTTAAATTGTTAAAACTGATAACCAAAATTTTTGTTTTAGATATACTTTGTTAAGGAAAAACTGAGTGTGACCGACGTCAGATGGACGAACAGTAAAGAGTAAAACTATTGGTTCAGTTGGTTCCTTAAATTTATATGGAAGATATATGTCACTAAGGGTGTTTTGGAGTTTAAACATCTTCCCCCAACATTAAACTAAAGAGGAAGATAAGGGGGAGGGGGCAATTTTACTATTGTTATTTCGCTAGTTCCATATACAGGGTTAGTCAGATGTTCGGAAAATATCTCAAAAACTACTCAACCAATCTGAACCATATTTAGTGATTGGGTGTATCTATCTCAGATTTTCAGTTTTTCTGCAATCTAACCTTTTTTTTATCAAATGATATGATTTTTTAAACCGATTTATTTCCTATATAACTCCAAAATTGCTCCTTTTTTTAATATTCAACCGTTAAATGTTAAATTTAATAAGTATTGAAAATGTCATCCTTCTACTTGACAATATTCTATTCGGTTAATAAATTTCAATCGTGTTTTGAAGCCATTCCGGAGGTATTCTTTTTATTTAAGATCTAATTACTCCCATTAGAACTTCAAGGTTCTCGGCTTTTATACACAATCGTTTTCAAGTAATCCCATAGAAAAAAATGTAGCGGATTTAAGTCTGGCGACCTTAGAGGCCACTTAGCAACCCCCCTTCGTACAATCCAGGGTACGGGAAACGCCGTGTTTAAATAATTTCTAACAGCAACAGCAAAATGCGGCGGTATCCCATCTTGTTGGACCCATACGTCACCAAAAACCATTAGGGAAAATACTAGTTTAATTCTGAAATAATTTGGTTCTCCAACAGCTGAGGATAAAATGCCCTCTTCAGATTTCCTTGAATGAAAAAGGGTCCAATAACGCGATTACCTATTATACCAGCCCCCAGGAACCCCCAAGTCTATGCTCCTGTCAGGGTTGACTTCAGATAACTCTTAAAGAACATGCATTTTGTAAGGCTTTCACTTATTTCGTTTCAGAATTCTCATTGCTGATATAATTTCAATGGCCAACCTAGTACTGGTCGTTTCAGGGTGCTTAACTGCGGAAAGTAGAACATTAAGCGTGTTTTCATCATTGGTAGATGCTTTCAAATTTTTCAAATTTTTGATATTACATCTTGCCTCAAATTTTTTCAATACCTTTGCTGCAATTGGTAGCCTATCCGGATGCCTTTATTACAAAGTGTACAAAGATTTTCCTAGGAACGTCTTCTTCTATCTCCGTGACTTAACAACATCAAAATCTTTATTATTTCTGTTTCTGTCAGATTTGCAGTCATAATTTCAATTCTGAGAGCTGCTTTTTACCAGAAGTTTAAATTTGACTTTGACAACGACAACTCTGAGTACGGAATAAGGTACTTGTTTTATTTGATTTGTTATTGTCTTTAAGAAAATAAAAGATATTCGATATTGATGGTTGGCGATAGTCCTATAATAAGCAACGTAAATGGTTGAAAACTGTTTGTAACGGGTTTTCACATTCAATTCATATTCAATTAAAAATGTCGGATAAAAGCTAATAAAATTCATATAAAATTGTGAATTTTATGTTTCGACACTTTTCTGGCTCGATCCAATCAAATTTCGCAAATTATAAGCCAATTCAGAAAATTTCAGCTATAGTACGTCAAAAAAATTCTTCTTGTTTACTGAGCTTCTTATTACTGACATTGAGATCAAGACAAATTATATTTCGATAAAAATTAACCCAAAAATTGTATTTTTTATCTTCAAATGATTGTTTCACAAATTTGTCGAAGTAAATACGGAAGTCGAAGCCAGCTAAATGAGCTATCGGTCTACTAAATAGTTTTCAAACAACAGTGCCGCATAATGCCACTATATTATACAAAAGTCACATCTTGTTCTAGTAAAAAAAATCTTTCTCTGACAAATCTCCGATCTGAAATGCAGCAGTTTTGATTAAAACATGGACCAAAATTGTATCAAAGTCCGATCTGCCCAGAAAGTATAAGTCCGGAGTTATTAATCGATAAGTAAAGGATATAGGTTAAAACTGCACGTATAAAAAAAATTAACAGGAGAAGAATGGCCTTTTAAGATATTTGGACACAAAAAAGTCACCTTTTCACAAGACTTTTTTCGTCTTTGGGAAAATCGAAATTAATTATTGAAATTTTAAATAAGTAAATCTGGGTGTTAAAAACACTAAATTTGGTCACGATTAAACAAAAATTTCAAATGTAAAAATTTTTTTAAATATATTTGTATAAAATTTTGATTATTTTTAACATACCTCCACTGTATTTTCCAGTTTTTGATTTGGTGTACGTTTTTGTTTTGGTTTTATACGAAAACAATGGATTTGGAATATTCTCAGGTCCTAATTTTACCCCATATGTACCACCGGATGGATTTCCTCCATAAGGGCTACTTCCAGTGAGAGACGAATGAGCTTTAACTAATGATATGCTCGGTGTTTCCTGAAAATTATTACTTTCCTGGACTTGTATGTTTCCTCCCGCGTAAGGACTTTTAGTTTTCAAGGCTCTAAAAAATATAATAGATTAATATAAATGAATTGGGGTAATTATAATTAATAACACTTTTTCTTTTAGCAGTTAATAACAATACGTCTTCACAAGTTTCAACCCCAGGAAAGGATGGCAAAACAGTTTGGTACGGTCAATAGGGACGTGACCAGGAAAAAAGAAAAATTTTTTTTTGTTTCCCGAAATTAAGCCGTTGGACATTATCATTATCCAATACGGTTTTTGCCTTGTATATATCCAATATATTACCGGTTAAATATTTTGTTTGTAACATAGAATTACCCCACGGTCTCAATATGAGGTACAATTACCCTTTCGGAATATTGTATCTAAATTTGGCCTTGGCCGATTAAAAAAAAGAGAACATATAAAATGCTTAAGAATTCAAATCAAAATTAATGAATCCAGTTACGTTTCGACGTTAAATCTAACGCCGTGGGCCTGTTGCCAAACCCCAAAAAAATTAATTGTAAATATCTAAAAATAAAATAAGAGTTTTAGATTGGATCGGCCAAGGCCAGTTCCGACGCATATATATATATATATATATATATATATATATATATATATATATATATATATATATATATATATATATATATATATATATATATATATATATATATTATATATATATATATATATATATATATATATCTATTATATATATATATATATATATATATATATATATATATATATATATACCGGATGTCAACGATATCGTTTTACACGATGCCATTCAATTGCTTTTTAGGTTAGGATTTTTTTATTTGGGTTAACGAAATATGGTATTAAGACACATATTTTTCATGAAAAAACAATTGAATATTACTGCCAGTTTTTCCGATATCAGAACCAAGTTAAGAATTTCAAATGGAACCCTGTATATTATTTTACATAGTTTGATAGAGCTTAGAATTACCTTTTCAATGACATATCACACGTTATATTTTTTTTCAAAATGGCGGACCAGGAAGCGCTTTTTCAAAATTCAATATGGCGGTCGTTTCCCGATACCGATGAAATTTTTGTTTAACAAATTATTAAAATATTAAACAAAATCGGGTTTTCAATGGATTTTAATCAAATTTAAAATCAAATTTTTAATTTATCACAAAATGGGATAAGTTTAATTTTTTCTCTAAAATGTGAACTTTTTCTTAAATTTTCTCAAAGATTTTAAATAGAAAGTTGTATTTATTAAATATTAGTATTAAAGTATATCTTATTAGCTACACGAAACCGCATAACAAGCCGTATTTTTGCTTTTTGTTTTAGAAAAAATTGACAAAACCTTGCCGATATACATTTTTCCTAATACATAACATGAAACAAACACACACATATTATTAATCAGAAAATCCTGGAATATTTTTTATTGTTTATTGATAAGTAATTTTGTATTATTTTGACATTTTATGACTGTTGTCTTATTTTAGGAAAGCGAGAAAAAATCACAAGTAGTATTAATTTTATTTTACCGGTAGATACGGTGCAGTAACATGAAAGATGACTTAACTAAGATAAGTAGGCCTTGGAAACAATTGCATAGGGATGCCATTATAATTTTCATTAGATTTAACCAGAAACGTCAAAAGTACTGTTTTGTATCGACATTTCTGATAACTTTCGTTACATTTTTACACTGAGAAGTGGTTCTAGTTAGTTTTAAAAATAAATATTATGGTTTATTCAAGAGAACATCAAATTGACATGCTCCTTATTTATGGGGAATGTCGCAAAAATTCAAGGGACACAGAGAGATTATACCAGGAACGCTTTCCGAATCGTGACGCTCCTTCACATGCATATTATCCTTGGCTAGTACAACATTTAAAAAATGAAAATAATGGTAGTGTCCATGCTAATGGCAATGATGGTTTCGTAGTAAGCGAAGAAGTGGAAACAAACGTTTTAGCGTACATCGAGTATGACCGTACAGCTTCCCTTCGTGAATTAGGCAAACAGTGCAATACGTCCCATGAAAGCGCCAGAAAAATTTTAAAGAAACACGGGTTTAAATCGTTTTAGTATCAAATTCACCACCACCTATTTGAAAATGACTTCCAAAGACGACTTATTTATTGCAATTGGTTTTTAGAGTGTTTCATCATAAGATTATTTTTTCGGACGAATCAAGGTTTACTAATCTAGGGATGTTTAATAGAAATAATTTTCGTTATTGGGCAAAGGAAAATCAAAGATTAGTAAGAGAAGGTGCCTTCCAGGAACGTTTTGGAGTTAATGTTTGGTTAGGCGTTGTAGAACTAAGCGTTATTGGTCCAATATTATTCCATCAGCCTTTAACTGGCGAAATGTATTTGGACTTTCTCGAAAATGAAATTGAACATTTTATAAATAATTTGCAGCAAAATGATGATTTAGTTTACCAACAAGATGGCGCCCCTGCTCATAATTCAAGAATTGTTGCAAATTACTTGAATGAACGATTTGGTGAGAACTGGTTGGGAATCAATGGACCAATTCGATGGCCAGCGAGGTCGCCTGACCTAACCCCGCTTGATTTTTCTATATGGGGTCATCTGAAAGAAAAAGTGTATGCAACTCCTATAATATCGTTGGAAATGTTAGAAAATAGAATAAGACGAGCCGTTGACAGTATCTCAGAACAGCATTTACGAAACCTGCTCGCGGAAAATGTTGAGAGAGTTACACTATGCCAAGAACAAGGCGGACAGCGCATAGAACATTTAATTGAGTGACTTTTGTATTAATTGTGAAAGTTTGATTTTAAATTAGCATTAAACCCAATAAAAACCCCCATATTTGTTTATTATTTCTACCTATAATTCAAAAATATCTTCGGTGTTAGAAAATGGCCGCCATATTGAATTTTGAACAAAAGCTTCCTGGTCCTCCATTTCGAAAAAAAATCAACTTGTGATATGTCAATGTAAATGGAATTCTAAGTTCTATCAAACTGTGTGAAAAAATATACAGGGTTCTTTTTAAACTTCTTGACTTAGGTCTAGGTATTTCCGGAAAAACCGAAAGCCTACCGGTAAAATAAAATTAATACTACTTGTGAATTTTTCTCGATTTCCTAAAATAAGACAGCAAAAATCATAAAATGTCAAAATAATACAAAATTGCTTATCAATAAAAAATATTCCGAAATTTACTGATTAATAATATGTGTGTGTGGGTGTGTGTGTTTCATGTTATGTATTACGAAAAATGTATATCGGCAGAGTTTCGTCAATTTTTTCACAAACAAAAAGCAAAAATACGGTTTGTTATGCGGTTTTGTTTTTTTTTGTTGTTTTTCTCAGTGTAAAAATGTAACGAAAGTTATCAGAAATGTCGATACAAAACAGTACTTTTGACGTTTCTGGTTAAATCTAATGAAAATTATAATGGCATCCCTATGCAATTGTTTCCAAGACCTACTTATCTTAGTTAAGTCATCTTTCATGTTACTGCACCGTATCTACTGGTAAAATAAAATTAATACTACTTGTGATTTTTTCTCGCTTTCCTAAAATAAGACAACAGTCACAAAATGTCAAAATAATACAAAATTACTTATCAATAAACAATAAAAAATATTCCAGGATTTTCTGATTAATAATATGTGTGTGTTTGTTTCATGTTATGTATTAGGAAAAATGTGTATCGGCAAGGTTTTGTCAATTTTTTCTGAAACAAAAAGCAAAAATACGGCTTGTTATGCGGTTTCGTGTAGCTAATAAGATATACTTTAATACTAATATTTAATAAATACAACTTTCTATTTAAAATCTTTGAGAAAATTTAAGAAAAAGTTCACATTTTAAAGAAAATATTAAACTTATCCCATTTTGTGATAAATTAAAAATTTGATTTTAAATTTGATTAAAATCCATTGAAAACCCCATTTTGTTTAATATTTTAATAATTTGTTAAACAAAATTTCATCGGTATCGGGAAACGACCGCCTTATTGAATTTTGAAAAAGCGCTTCCTGGTCCGCCATTTTAAAAAAAAAATATAACTTGTGATATGTCATTGAAAAGGTAATTCTAAGCTCTATCAAACTATGTAAAATAATATACAGGGTTCCATTTGAAATTCTTAACTTGGTTCTGATATCGGAAAAACTGGCAGTAATATTCAATTGTTTTTTCATGAAAAATATGTGTCTTAATACCATATTTCGTTAACCCAAATATAAATATCCTAACCTAAAAAGCAAATGAATGGCATCGTGTAAAACGATATCGTTGACACCGGTATATATATAGATATATATATATATATATATATATATATATATATATATATATATATATATATATATATATATATATATATATATATATATATATATATATATATATATATATATATATATATATATATATATATATATATATATATATATATATATATATATATATATATATATATATATATATATATATATATATATATATATATATATATATATATATATATATATATATATATATATATATATATATATATATATATATATATATATATATACTAAGAGTCAGATGGAGATGACTTGGTAAAATTTTGGTGAAAATCTAATAAGGCTAACCAAATGGTGGCCTAGTGAAATGTTAAAAAATCATTATTAAAAAATTACTTATCCAATTTATCTCCAATTTTGAACAAACGTCAAGTATTATATTGAAACCAACTGATAATACTTTGGTACGAATCCAAGATGGCAGAAGAAAATGGCGGCTTAATAAAATATTTTAAAATTCAGACTGATAAAACTAGTTAATGGATTGATTTCGAATTATGTGCCATAACTAATTGTAGTATAGGGATCAACTAGTAAAATTATGGTAAATGGCGGCCAAATAAAATTTTTAAAAAATGAACGTAAAAAAATTTTGCAGTAAAATTAAAACTGATACGAATTCAATATGCCGTAACAAAATGGCGGTATGCGTCAATGTAAATAGTACTTATTGAATGTATTTTAAATTATGCCCAAAAGTCAAGTGTAACATAGGTAGAAAGAAACTGGTAAAATAGTGGTAGGAATCCAAATGGCGCCCAATAATAATGTTTGAAAAGACAGTATATACATCACATATATACTGTGACTATGTATTGAACTCAGTTGAGTCACACTTCTCTATTCCTAATAAATGGAAAAAATCATAACGAGGGAAGTTCCGGAAAAGGACATTTTTACCGATTTTTTCCCCTATTTTTAAAATAATTACAAAAAAAACACAAAATGCGTTCGATTTTTCAGAAACGAATTCCAACCAGCCCAGTAGTAAACAATGCACCATTCTAACAGTATGCGCTGAATATGTCAATGTACAGTTTTGAAACGCAATTTTATTTATTTTAAATGATTATTCGTATGTTCAATGTTTTATAGTTTTGTCATTTTAAATATCCAAGTAAGTTATTTTTAAATGTGTTCAGATTATTTGTTGCGTTTAGAATGACAAACAAAAATCTTTTTTGGCTTTTTTGCAACTGAATAAAAATATTGTAATTTTTAATATTTTCTGTTTTTAATTTATTGTTATTATTATTACTAATATTCATTTTTCATAACTTTATTTAGAGTTTATAAAAATGAGCTATGTCCTTTATTATTTTCTTCCATAAAAAGAAAGTTTTATTCTAAGAAATGGAATTTCACCAAATATTTAGACATTTTATTAAGCCGCCAGTTCGGTTTGCCATTTTGAGGAGCATTTCAAGTCAGTTGGATAAGTAGTTTTTTGGTACTGAATTTTTAAATATTTCATTAGGCTGCCACTTTGTTAAAATTATCACTTTAAGCCCATCCGATAAGTCTAGTTTTTTAATATTTTTTTTTTACGTTTTGTTTCGCCATATTGGATTTTTACCTAAATGTTACCGTTTCGTTTCCATATGAACCTTGATTTTTGAACAAAATTTGAAGTCAAATGGATGTATATATTTATAGATAGCCCAGTTGCGATACAGAATCCGTGCGTAATTCTATTGACCGATCCTCTCCAAAGGTGGCGAAAACCCCAGACAATCTTAAAGGCAATGTAGTTTATAAATTAGTTGTCAAACTATAGAACGCATCTATCCTGAGTATATACTGCTGCATAAGGTATTGTCTTATTAATAGAGTCATATATTTGTACGAATTTTCAGTACAGCTTTTAAAATTGGTAACATGCCGACTTAAAAAGTAAATACAAACATAATAATTTCGGATACAGCAAGTCTATAAGAGCTAGTCGAATAGAGGGTACGTCAACAAAAATTATAGCATGTACAGAGCGGTATATATATAAATATATATATATATATATATATATATATATATATATATATATATATATATATATATAAATGATAGCAACTTGGAATACCAAGAATATTATACTGAAAACGAACAAACACAATTCGAACAATTTGATAACTCAGATTTCCAAAATTTTATCTGTTATATCCGTTTATAGCCACGTGTAGGCAATATCGGTATCGGATGTAGCAATTTCAACATTTCAAGGAATGCATTGTAAGCAGTACCTTCGAGTTGCAATTCCCACAGCTGGAAGGTGCCGCATCAGCATTTTAAAACATATAAAACGCTCTGAATTGTAAATATTAGTTAGTTCATATTATATACCGTTTTTATCCCAGTTTAAGTTCCGATATTGTATAAAGAAATTTCAAAGTTAAATAATAAATTTTTTAAAAAGTGAATTTTTGAGTTAATAGTGTAACAAATTGGCGCAGTCGGTAGGATTCGTCTAACGTCGGCAGAACAAGGAAGACCTAACTGTTGACGGCAGATTCAATCCCTTAACGAAGAAAAGAACCACATTTAAGGCGTCCTTACTCGAAGATACCTGCGGAAGGAACACTTAGTGAAATCCCTGGCAGCCCTGAGAGAATAAGACGACTAATGCTCCTGCTAACGTAAGTGACATTGAATTATCCCGTTTAAGTGTTGTATCTTATTTTTATTCTGTTTCTGTTCGATTTTCTATACGTGATTTTTCTACATACTCCCTGATTTTAGTGTTATAAATTTAAAAAGAAAGGTGAATTTTATATGCTAATATTCTTTCTCCAATACTTGCCTAATATTTTGTTTTCCCCCAATTTATATTTTGAAAATTAAAAACAAATAGTATTTAGCAAAATGCCCGAGACACGTTCCCAACAATCTCAACAAGCTCAACAAACTCAGCCACCTACCCAGCAACCGATACAAGGTGCTGAGGTAGAAATTGAGCCTTACAGGCTTTCCGAAATATTTTCTATAGTGCCTGATTTTGAAGGCGATCAAATCTCCTTGGGTACCTTTTTAAACGCGTGCGATTGTGCTAATCAAATGGCAACAACTGACCAAAAACTGTTATTAACGATTCACATTAAAAACAAACTTAAAGGTAGTGCCGCGCAATTAGTAAATTCAAGAAACCCTGCAACATATTGCGAGATTAAACAACTCTTAAACCTTCATTTTGGCGACTCGAGGGACCTATCGTCTCTTATACAAGACCTTCAAAGACTCCGCCAAGTACCTGGCGAGTCCGCCCTTACATTTTACAATCGCTTGCAGGTTTTGAATGCAAAAATGCTCTCAAGTATTCAAAAAGCTTCCAACCTAAGTAATGATCAAAAAGCTGCCCAAAGCAAACTAATTGAGACAATGAGCCTAAATACTCTTTTAACTGGACTAGAACCTCGCCTAGGCCAAATTATTCGTGCAGGTAATCCAAGAGATCTTTTAGAAGCTCACTCCCGCATTAGGCGTGAACTACAGCTCTCATATTTCGAAACTCAAAAAGTAAATAAACAAATTTCTCCGAAATTTCTTCTCCCCAACCAATTAGGAAACATTTACCACAAGTTATAAAATGTCTGAAATGTTGACGCAACGGCCACATAGCTGCAGAATGCCGTTCCCAATCAATGTCTCATCCTAGTTATTCTCAAAATAATAGTAACATAAATTATTAAAGGCAGTTTCCTTCTTCTAGCCAAGTGCCTCATTTTTCACAGCAAAATAGACCCAACACATTTTCGTCTCAATATAGACAACCTGCAGCTACCCAACAGAGTCATGCTGCATCTCGTCCACCTCTAATGCAAAGCAATTCGAATTTCTCTCCAAATCAACAAAGAGCTCACCATGTAAATTATGATTACCAATCTTACGAAGGACCACAATATTACGACGAATATTCTCAAAATGATAGCAACTTGGAATACCAAGAATATTATACTGAAAACGAACAAACACAATTCGAACAATTTGATAACTCAGATTTCCAAAATTTTCCACCTCCTCTTTACAAAAACCATCCTCCGGAGATCACTACCCAATCGAACAATTCGGTGTCGGAACTGCAGAGTCAGATTCAGACAATGAATTTAGACGATTTGGACCCCAATGTGAATTTTCCGGAACAAGTGTTCCTTTAAACCCGTTTCTTACTGTCAACCCCAAGAACCTGTACTATATTAACGATGCCTTAAATACATTCAAACTTTTAATTGACACCGGAGCAGGGATATCCATTTTTAAAGAAAATACCTATATATCATTGATCTTAAATCAAAAAATTTAATAACGAACTTTAAAACGATTCCGTTGCATAAGGTTGGGGCTATTACAACAGAAAAAAATGTCGATAAAAACGAGTTAAACAACAAAATTTCTATTGACGCTCGCACAGAAAAAATTTTTAAATTAACATGTAACTTAAAAAATACAGACGCCCTATTAATGTCTCAAGAAAAAGAAAAAGTTCGTTTACCAAATGCTATTGTACATGTTAACGAAAGCGGTGAATTTATGACTTCTATTTTAAATGTTAACGCCATGCCAAAAACCATCAATTTTTCCGATCTTTCTATCGAACCATTTACCCCTAATGATGTTGTCCTAAACCTTAACACCCAAGATAATTATGAAGCCGATCAAATCGACAGAATACAGATCATTCGAAACGAATTAAGAACCGAGCATCTTAATTCCGAAGAAAAGGAAATGATCACAAATCTCTGTCTAGAATACTCTGACATATTTTACATCGAAGGTGACAAACTAACTTTCACCAATGAAATCAAGCATGTTATAGAAACTAATAATGCAAAGCCCGTTTTCACAAAATCTTATAGGTATCCTCAGATACATAAAGAGGAAGTGAAAACACAGATGGGAATGATGTTAGACCAGGGAATTATACGGCCTTCCATTTCACCGTGCTCCTCACCTGTATGGGTGGTACCCAAAAAACTTGATGCGTCCGGGAAACAAAAATGGCGTGTAGTTATTGACTACAGAAAGCTCAATGACCTCAGTATTGATGATAAATATCTCCTACCAAACATTTCAGACCTTTTGGACCAATTTGGTAAATGTCAATATTTTTCTACGCTTGATCTCGCGTCCGGCTTTCATCAAATTGAGATCAATCCCGATGACATACCAAAGACAGCATTTTCAGTTGACAATGGACACTATGAATTTGTCCGCATGCCATTCGGTCTAAAGAATGCCCCGTCCACGTTTCAGCGCGTCATGGACAACATTCTCTTGGGCATTCAAAACGAGCGTTGCCTTGTATATATGGACGACATAATCGTCTACTCTCCCACCATACATGAGCATATAGACCGGCTAAAAGAAGTCTTTAAGCGTCTCCGAAACGCAAACCTCAAAATTCAACCAGATAAGTGCGAGTTTTTAAGGAAAGAAGTTGCCTATCTGGGACACCTCGTTACCAAAGATGGTGTTAAACCTAACCCTTCAAAAGTGGAATGCATTCAAAATTTCCCAGAACCAAAAAACGCAAAGGATATTAAATCTTTTCTGGGATTAGCGGGTTATTACCGCCGATTCATTCCAAACTTTGCAAAAGTATCCAAGCCGTTAACTAAACTCTTGAAAAAGGACATCCCATTCTTCTTTGATTCAGAATGTAAAAGTGCATTTGAAGAATTAAAGAAAGCCCTAATTTCAGACCCCATTCTAATCTATCCTAATTTTGAAGAAACTTTCCTCCTTACCACAGACGCAAGCGCATTTGCAATAGGCGCTGTGCTGTCCCAGGGACCAGTCGGAAAAGATCTCCCAATAGCCTTTGCATCCAGAACACTCTGTAGTGCAGAAACTAAATATTCCACCATCGAAAGGGAGCTACTAGCAATTGTATGGGCAGTAAAGCATTTCCGCCCTTATCTTTTTGGACGAAAGTTTACGCTTATTACAGACCACAGGCCGTTAACATGGTTGTTTTCAATTAAAGATCCCGGAAGCAGACTTGCGCGATGGCGTCTAAAATTAGAAGAATACAACTATAAAATAGAACATAAATCGGGAAAAATAAAAAAAAAATGCAGATGCTCTATCGCGAATAAAAATTAATTATTTCCAAGAATGCGCAAATTTCCCATTAAAATTCCCCATTTTTGCAGCCAACGAA
Organism: Kuschelorhynchus macadamiae; assembly: GCA_030620095.1. Classification (NCBI taxonomy): domain Eukaryota; kingdom Metazoa; phylum Arthropoda; class Insecta; order Coleoptera; family Curculionidae; genus Kuschelorhynchus; species Kuschelorhynchus macadamiae. Next base: position 148,683 of record JAUTXW010001055.1, read on the forward strand.
AATAATAGCGAAAACGAAAATCAAAACCAGCCAGAGTCCAATGACGTCGAGATAGACGACGAGTACATTACACAGGAATACAACAAGTTTGTAGACCTATACCAAACCAAATCAATAATTGACTATTCCAAGGTCGAATTTTCAAATTCACAGCTTTTAAATAAACCACATAAACTAATTATTACCTTTTTCTGGCAAAATAAACTAGAAGAAATGCATTACAAAATAATCGAAGATATCTTCGAAGAAAGCGTTCATTTTGAAAACATGAGTGTTAACATTGTCTCTAGCAAAACCCTGAAAGATAGAAAATACTTTATTATCCCAATACCATTTGATCCGGAAATTGTAGCCCAACACTTGTTCTATGTCCTATTTAAGGCCCAAAATGAATTCGACCCTTCCAAAACGTATTACGTGGAAAATAACCTAGCACTGCCTATCCTCGAAATTTTCTCATTCATTTTCGCCGACAAAGAAATAAAACTTAAAATATGCCAAAATGTTGTAAAAACCCCAGACGCTGACGAAATTCCCCAAATTTTAGAACACTACCATTCAGGCAAAATTAATTTGCATAGGGGAATTAACGAGAGAGTCAGGCGCATAAGAGAAAAGTACAATTGGCCGAATTTAACAAAAGACGTCGAAAAATTAGTAAAAGGCTGCGAAATATGCCAAAAGGTAAAAATATGCCGAAAAAACCTAAGTACGCCTCTCGTCATAACGGAAACTCCGAAAACCCCATTTGAAAGGATAAACATTGACATCTTCGAATATCCAACCAGATATTACGCACTTACGATTCGAGACGAACTTACAAAATTCACACAGGCTTACGCAGTCGAAGACAAAAAAGCGTCGACAATTGTAAATACCTTATTAATATTTTTCCAACACTTCGGTACGCCCCTAAGAATACATTGTGACTATGGGCGCGAATTTGACAACTCATTATTCAAAGATCTTTGTGAACTATTTAACATAAAATTAACTTTCTCTAGTGTCAATCACCCCCAGTCTAACGGGTCCATTGAAAGGTTCCATGCAACCTTATCAGAAATGATTAGAGCAAATATAGCCGAAAACCCAAAAGAACATCCCTTTAATGTTTTACCCTACGCGGTGATCTGCTACAACAATACGAAAAATAAAACTCATGGGTTTACACCGTTTGAACTTATTTTTGGTCACACGTCAAGTAGACCACCCGAAACTTTATACAACCAGGAAAAATTAATATCAAAATACGTAAGAGACCTTAATAACCGTATGGAATATTTTTACAAAACCGCTATGGCAAAAACAGAACGACAAAAAGAAAAAGCAAAAGTCAGGTTTGACGAACACGTAACTAGTATCCCTGAATACAAAGTCGGAAATAAAGTGTATGTTAAAGAGTCACAAATAAAATCTAAAGCCGAAAACAAATTTAATGGCCCTTTTGAAATTACAGAAGTTTTTCAAAATTCCGCTATCCTTCTTAATCCTCGAACAAACCAATCAACTAAAGTCAACTTCGATAGGCTAAAACCCTATTTTGAATAATAAAGTATTTCTTCTTCTTTACAGATTCCTCGGGCTCTTCTCGGTAGGCCTGACCCAATTTTCGATGACACCTATCAACAACACACTCGGAATATTCTTCCACGAAGAAGGTTCTGTAAAAGTGTCAAACGACAAATGGACACTCCTCGTGTATAAAGATCTTTCTTACATAAAGGAAGCTATCGCGAATAATGATAAGATCCTAGAAGGATTATTATATGGCTTTGTAGACGTTGACTCGCCCAGAATGTTATCTTTCAAATCCGAAATACAAACTCATGTCAGCCTGCTCAATCAAATATCCGACACTGTCAATTTAAAATACAAAGAAATAATCGCAGATACGAAAAAATACAGTTACAGGGAGGAGCGCGGAATATTCAACGGTATAGGCACTGTCTGGAAATCCATAAGTGGAAACCTTGATGCTTCCGACGGTGAGTACTTCAATGAATGCATTGATAAAGTCTCTAAAGACGAAAGACATATCGAAAATCTCCTCAAAAATCAGATATCGGTTACTACCTCAGTAATAAAAACCTTTAACGCGTCAATACAAAAACTTCAAATAGACGAAGAAACATTTAACCGGGACATAAACGAAATCCACAAATCGATAATGGACATTTCTGACGACCTCGCATTTTACCATGCCCAGATAAGAACTCTAAATTTATGTGAATCATTAATGGAGAGTTATTCTTTTATAGAAAATTTTTTTAACGACGCTCTGAACGCGATATCATTCGCTAGACTAAATATCTTGCACAGTTCAATAATAACCCCGAGAGATCTGATTAGTTCCCTTCAAGAAATTTCACAATCTCTCAGAAAAAATAATCTTCCTCTACCTGTATACTCTTCAACGCTTGCCCAGTATGTTGAGATTATCGAGCTTGAAGCATATCAATCTGATACTAAAGTAGTGTTTATTCTAAAAATACCCTTAGTAAACCCTGAAAGCTATACTTTGTATCATCTCTATCCAATACCCGTATTAGATAATCGAACAGAATTTCATCATATAATCCCTACAACACAAAAATATATTGCGCGGGACGATGATTCAATGTTATATATTTCATTTCAAAACCTAGGAAGCTGCAAATCACTAGGACGAGGCCAAAAGATCTACTCAGATGTTCTACCCTACCCGATAGACAGTGAAGCGATTTGCGAAGCTCAGCTACTTAGAGGACCAAACCATTTACCAAAGACGTGCCAGGTATCTCTTCTTCTTGCAAAAGGATACAACGTTAAAGACATCGATCAAAACTTCTGGTTGATTACAGTGTCAGATCCACTACCAGTTACAATAAAGTGTGAAGGAAAAGAGGTCAGGACAAGTATCATCAATGTCAATTCCCTTCTTAGACTTCAGCCATATTGTAATGCCTTTATAGGAAGCACTCATTGATAAGTATCAAAATGTTACTTATAAAAGCCACCCAGTGATAATCCCATACAAGTGCTGCCAACATATTTCATCGAAGCTTTACATTCCAGACCTTAAACCTCTAAAACTGAACAAGATAGACGTAGAAGATCTCAATATTGCCCAGCACAAATTGGACCAATACTCCGAAGAACTAGACAAATTAACCAACCAACCTTTTGTCTATAAACATCTGTCATGGTTCACGATAGTCACGATAGTTCTTCTAGTCAGTCTGCTCGTCTTGTACATAATGTGTAAGTGTCGCCGTAAAAGACTACCCAGCATCACCATGGCTCCATTGGATGATGGTTCACCACCTCCGCCTAGACCACAACAGCGAAAGACAGTCAAACTCAGGCTCAGCAGCATCCTTGCGAGAAGACGGCCAGCCATCCACCCTCAAACCCAAGAAGAAGAAGACGAAGACGAAATATAATGATCTTACAAAAGTTTACACAGGGTGTTAACTTTTGACCTAAAGGGGGAGTTGTTATATCCGTTTATAGCCACGTGTAGGCAATGACCTTCGGTCACACGGTATCGGATGTAGCAATTTCAACATTTCAAGGAATGCATTGTAAGCAGTACCTTCGAGTTGCAATTCCCACAGCTGGAAGGTGCCGCATCAGCATTTTAAAACATATAAAACGCTCTGAATTGTAAATATTAGTTAGTTCATATTATATACCGTTTTTATGCCAGTTTAAGTTCCGATATTGTATAAAGAAATTTCAAAGTTAAATAATAAATTTTTTAAAAAGTGAATTTTTGAATTAATAGTGTAACATATATATATATATATATATATATATATATATATATATATATATATATATATATATATATATATATATATATATATATATATATATATATATATATATATATATATATATATATATATATATATATATATATATATATATACATATATATACATATATATACATATATATATATATATATATATACATATACATAAATATATATATATATATATATATATATATATATATATATATATATATATATATATATATATATATATATACATTTATATATATATGTTTATATATATATATATATATATATATATATATATATATATATATATATATATATATATATATATATATATACCGTTCTGTACATACTATAATAACCTCTATTCGACTAGCTCTTATAGACTAGGTGTATCCGAAATTATTACGTTTGTATTTACTTTTTAAGTCGGCATGTTACCAATTTTAAAAGCTGTACCGAAAATTCGTACAAATATATGACTCTATTAATAAGACAATACCTTATGCAGCAGTATATACTCAGGATAGACGTGTTCTACAGTTTGACAACTAATTTATAAACTACATTGCCTTTAAGATTGTCTGGGGTTTTCGCCACCTTTGGAGAGGATCGGTCAATAGAATTACGCACGGATTCTGTATCGCAACTGGGCTATCTATAAATATATACATCCATTTGACTTCAAATTTTGGTCAAAAATCAAGGTTCATATGGAAACGAAACGGTAACATTTAGGTAAAAATCCAATATGGCGAAACAAAACGGCGATCTCTCAAAATGTAAAAAAAAATATTATTAAAAAACTAGACTTATCGGATGGGCTTAAAGTGATAATTTTTGTGTAAATCCATTATGGCGAAACAAAGTGGCGGCCTAATGAAATATTTAAAAATTCAGTACCCGAAAACTACTTATCCAACTGACTTGAAATGCTCCTTAAAATGGCAAACCGAACTGGCGGCTTAATAAAATGTCTAAATATTCGGTGAAATTCCATTTCTTAGAATAAAACTTTCTTTTTATGGAAGAAAATAATAAAGGACATAGCTCATTTTTATAGAATCTAAATAAAGTTATGAAAAATGAATATTAGTAATAATAATAACAATAAATTAAAAACAGAAAAAATTAAAAATTACAATATTTTTATTCAGTTACAAAAAGCCAAAAAAGATTTTTGTTTGTCAATCTAAACGCAACAAATAATCTAATAACACATTTAAAAATAACTTACTTGGATATTTAAAATAACAAAATTATAAAACATTGAATATACGAATAATCATTTAAAATAAATAAAATTACATTTCAAAACTGTACATTGACATATTCAGTGCATACTGTTAGAATGGTACATTGTTTACTACTGGGCTGGTTGGAATTCGTTTCTGAAAAATCGAACGCATTTTGTGTTTTTTTTGTAACTATTTTAAAAATACGGGAAAAAATCAGTAAAAATGTCCTTTACCGGAACTTCCCTCGTTATGATTTTTTCCATATATTAGGAATAGAGAAGTGTGACCCAACTGAGTTCAATATATAGTCACAGTGTATATGTGATGTATATACTGTCTTCAAACATTCTTATTGGGCGCCATTTGAATTCCTACCACTATTTTACCAGTTTCTTTCTACCTATGTTAAACTTGACTTTTGGGCATAATTTAAAATAAATTCAATAAGTACTTTTTACATTGACGCATACCGCCATTTTGTTACGGCATACTGAATTCGAATCAGTTTTAATTTTACTGCAAAATTTTTTTACGTTCATTTTTTAAAAATTTTATTTGGCCGCCATTTACCATAATTTTACTAGTTGATCCCTATACTACAATTAGTTATGGCACATAATTTGAAATCAATCCTAACTAGTTTTTTCAGTCTGAATTTTAAAATATTTTATTAAGCCGCCATTTTGTTCTACTATCTTGGATTCGTATCAAAATATTATCAGTTGGTTCCAACATAATACTTGACGTTTGTTCAAAATTGGAGATAAGTTGGATAAGTAATTTTTTAATATTGATTTTTTAACATTTCACTAGGCCACCATTTGGTTAGCCTTACTAGATTTTCACCAAAATATTACCAAGTCATCTCCATCTGACTCTTAGTTTTTGACCAAGATTTGAATTCAATCGGGTAAGTAATTTTTTAGTTATGCCGGGAACCTACAGACAGACCGACAGAATTGCGAAAACATGTTTTTCGGCATCTAGGGGCCCTGAAACGTGAAGATTTGGAAAAATCTCAGAGGGTGATTTTTCACGATTACAATACTTCCCTTTTACGCAGGGAGGAAGTAAAATTACAAAAAAACAGAAATGCGTTCGATTTTTCCAGGCCAGTTTCAACCAGCCCTGTAGTAATGGTTGTAAACAATGTATCGTTCTAACCTCAGATCAGATAGTGTCATAGAATGTACAGTTTTGAGGAGCAATTTTATTTATTATAAGTGATTGTTCATACGGTCTATGTTTTAGTGGTTAAATTCTATTTATAGACCAAATCCCAAAGATATATATATATATATATATATATATATATATATATATATATATATATATATATATATATATATATTTGCAGAAGCAGTAGCAGAAGCTGAAGCACCGCTTGCTGAGGACTTTTCTAAAAACTTGACAGGCTTGTGTAAACAAACAATCAAGAAAAGGAAGCACAACGGAAGGAATCGATCTATATACTGGTGGTCCGAAGATATCACGGAGCTCATGAGAGTACATGAGTACATGAGAAATGTTGGAAGGAATGAACGGTCCCTATACCAAGAACTATTGGAAGACTATACAAATTCTAAGACGACACTTCGAAACAAGATCAAGGCTGCTAAAAGAAACGCTTGGAAACGTGTCTGTCATAATCTTGACTGTGATATTTAGAGTGATGGCTACAAGATTTATAAAGCAGTTAATGGGTTTTCACCTAAGACCACAAATGTCCATGAGGAAAATGGAGGCGGTTTTCAACCATCTTTTCCCGCTTCACGACCCAGTAAACTTTACCTGTGAGAGAACTGTGATATTTTTAAATTTTACAATTGAAGAATTAAATCTAACGTGCCGTAAACTTAAGCTTAAAAAAACTCCAGGACCTGGAAGTAGAAGTGTTGAAGGAAGTTGTTGATATTAATCCGGGATATGTGCTCAATGTATATAACGAGTTGGCCGGACTTGGAAATATGGAAGAGGGCTAATACGGTACTACTTAGGAAGGGCGATAATCCGCCGGATCATCCTACCCACCGATTAGTCTCCTGGATACCAAAGCGAAATTGTATGAGCAACTTTTACTTATAAGATTTAAAAGGGAATTATAATGAACTGGAGGACTGCCTGATAAACAGTATGGCATCATGGAGGGTCGACAAATAAAGTATTCTGTAAATGAAGTAATTAGAATCGCTGGGCAAACAGCCGCATATCCTCACATATACCGAAAGCTGTGCGCAATGATCACCTTAGACGTAAAAAGTGCTTTCAATAGTGCATCGAGACAGCTTATCCTAGAAAATCTTCGAATGAGAGGCGAGGAGAATAGAGAAAAATTATATTAGAACAATCAGATGACAGATATCTCACCAGCAGAATCTATTTTTAAATATCGCTCTCTTCAAGCCATCATAAATCAAATTACAAAATTGCTATTTCAAAACAGTAAATCAGTAAAATAATAATACTGAACCCTCTATCGAACAGCAACTTCACCTTTTGAAAAATCACCCCTTGTCTACAAGACTAGATTTGGTAGAGCAATTAAGCCAACTACCAGATTAAATCTTCAAAAAACAAGAGAAGAAATGTAGTGTACGTAACTTAAATATTAAGTCCGTTTGGTGTATGACCTCCTTTATAAGAGATGTTATCACTGTCATTTATTCAGGACGGCAATCCTGTCTGTCATATGATTCAGGAATCGTGTGGTCCCCAATTTATGTCGTTAAGTAGCCTTTTGGGTGGTTCAATAAACCGATAATTGTTACATCAAGTCGTATTATTGTGTGTGATATACAATAAATCGTAGAGAAAAAGTTATTATATATTACTTACACAGATGATTGTCCTAGAGGACTTAGTCCACCATATCTATTTTTCAGGAATTGTGGAACGTAATTTTGTCCGCTGAAAAAAAAGCGTGATATAGTTCAATAGTAAAAAAAATACCTACTCGTTTTTTAAACAGGAAATCAGTAGTTTTTAGAAATATGCTAATATGTGATGAAATTTTATAACCACAAAAAGAAAAAAACATTTTCAAATTGTGTATTTGGTATACCGGTCATTTATAGATTGGTCACTTATGACATATATGGCTGTCTCTTACATTCATGCATACGGTATTCAAAAGTATGTCTAATAGGTTGCTTCTGTATTAAGCTTTCAACTGATATCAAACAAACTTGATCTGTAAGATGAAAAAGGCATTTAATGCTTTTTTATCTTTTAAAAATTGGCTAATTTCAGTCACTTTTAAAAATGGTCAGTCATTTATGAAAGTGACCGGGTCATTTTACATCTAACATTTTAGAAAGTGACTTAAGCGACGCACAACACTGTATACAAGCAAATGAAAATATTGAAAAATATATGGGATGTATATGTCACACAATTCAGTTTCCCGTTATTGGTATTAGAAAGTGTACTACGTGATATGTATGTTTATTACCTGTTGATTATGTGTTTTGGGTAGAGACAGCCTTTAAAATCCTTCCCTTTTACGAGGTAAGTAAAAATAAATATTTTCAAGTATGTGCATTGCATTAAATCGCCTTCAAATATCCAGGATAGCCAAAAAGTTCTTTTGTGGATACGGGGTGTCCAGTTATTAATTTTTACCCCTCTTAATATTTTTATTTTTTATCGTATTTAAAAAGAGAGCTTTGTAGAGTTAATCATGTACTATCTAAATCAGCAGAGTTACGTTATTTGAATTGAAAATAATGAAGAGAAGAACTAGATATCCTTTTGTTATACGTAAATAATCCCAATTCACCATTAAGATTAGGATCTCAAGATTAAGGGAACGTTTTCATCAGAGCAGAGGAAATTCTCACAAAAGTATTCGTAAGGTTTTGAATAAGTATAAATTATATTCTTAAAAATTTCATATAGTTCAAAAGCTTATTTCAAATCAGAAGGATCAAAGGCTCCATTTTTGCAATTTTATGCTCAATATATTAAAAGACAGATTGAGATGACACAGTTAAAAAATATTATGTAATGAGCAATCGAGTTTTTCAACCAGAGGTTTACCAAATAGGTAAAATTTTAGACAGTGAGCTTCAGAAATTTTTGTTAGAGAAGTCCGCTTTTAAGGGCGTAAAACAGTTAACCTGTAGTGTGGAATCCTGGGAAATAAAATATTTTGCCCATGCAACACAATAAGTTAGACATTATTTAAACACCAATTGATGAATGGATTGGGAGGAAGGGAACAATTACATGGCCCACAAATAGCCCCGATCTAACACCATTGAACATGGGGTAGCTGAAAAAAGAAATATACAAATCTAATTTGGACAATGCTGAAGATGTCAACTATTTTATTAGGCAGGAAGTGAATATGTTAAATGAAGAAACACTTCATAGAAAATGCAATAGTCCGTCACTTGCCAATTAATTTTCGAGGATGTAACCAAGAAGGATACGTTCATACTGATTAATTTTCATTTAGTTTCATTTTGGCAGTAGGTGTAATAAAAATATAATAATTATTCTAATTGTTTTCAATTTTGAATGCCTTCATTTTAGAAACTATTGAGTATAAATACATCAAGTAGGGTATTTCTGAAAAGCTCTTTGAAATATCTTTTCAGTCATGATAAAATATACACGGTGTACCATTAAACAATGTTACTTTTTGTTGCTTCGAATATTCAAAAATTTAATTACAGATTCGGACACTGCATACATAATTAACTCTACAAAGCTCATTTTTATTCTTTTTTGTACGTTGAAAAAGAGGGGTGTAAATTTATAACTTGACACCCGGTACATATCAAGTGCAAATTTTAATATCAATAAGGGTTTTTCGATTTTTCTTAGCTTAGAAAATGCTCTAGTATTATTAAATCTCGTTTAAATTTCATTGGAGTTAAAACAAAAAATAATTTACCAAAAAAACAAAATACAATGATTCCAAAATATATAAATGATGTGATAAGAAGTTTCAATTTCCATAATTAATATGATATTAGGATATAGTTGGTTGAGATGATCTAAACATAATATATCTTTATAATACATTGGCTATTTCGGGAGGCAGCGAAGATCACGAGGTTTGCACAAAAGAATAGGTTGAGTTATGTTCTCTAACCAATTCAATTAAGACCAGATCAAGAATTTTATATTTAAATATTTCGGAAAATAGTTTGAAATCTTTATTAAGCTACACTACGAAATGTTTGGAATCCGTAAAACTGGAAAATCATCATAATGTTTGGTTTTAATTTCTTATTCTCTAGTTCAGAAAAATCTAAAGCATTGATGAGGTCGGAGTAATGGAGAAAAAATTTAGATCGTCTCAAGCAGCTAAATTCTAATATCAATTTATATATATATATATATATATATATATATATATATATATATATATATATATATATATATATATATATATATATATATATATATATATATATATATATATATATATATATATATATATATATATATATATATATATATATATATATATATATTTTATAACAAAAAATTATATACCAAAGAGGGGTAGAAAAAAATAAACTTCAAAAAATACCGTTAAAATGCAATCGCTTCCAAGCACCGGTAAAAATCCGATTTCCCAGCCAGCTGTATCAAAATTAACAGGTTTTACCGAAGTACTCAGCAGTGTTGCCTAACTGCATTCCCATTACTTCCGCGGCGTTTTTGTCATTTAACGCGATTCCCGAATTTCCCGCCTATTCGATATAACCTCAAATTGGCTTATTTAGAGGAAGCTTATATTTCTTTTTTACATTTAGGTGCCTCAAGTGAGTGTTGCATTTTATAGAGAATATTTACACTATTAGGTCAATTTTACCTATGCTAAATAGATTCACAGTAATAACCTCAATTCGGCATGTCTATAAATAGATACGCCCTTTTTTTAATTACCACTTAAATATTCAGAATAAAATTGTATAAATATTATTTTCTGAAATGTGATGTACACAGTTGGACAAATGCACCGACTCACGCAAGGGGAAAATGCTATTCAATTTAGCAACTTTTATCTTATCCTTAATACCTAATATGTTAGTTTAAGGTTTAAATTTTCCATTTTAAAGTTGCCTAAACAATTTTAGATTAAGAGAAATAGAAATGGTATTTTTATCTTAATTTAGGAAAACTTGCAGTAAGCTAATTATTTGAATAGATGTTCTAAAACATAGAATGTTTGCTTCCACATTTTTTTAATAAAAATTTTTAATAGCTTAGGAAAATTTAATATTCTCCGTTTCACAACTGATATTTTTGATTTAACTAGTCATCTCCAAGAAAATGTGTAAGATATTCAACGTCATATTGCCTTTGACTTATATAAATGGTGGGAAGTTCTCCAAAAACTATAAATGGTGGGAAGTTCTCCAAAAACTTAAAAAAAATTCTTATAGTTAGTTGCAAGTAAATAAAGTAGGTAAGTTTTTTATTAGGATGTGCCACAAAAAAAATTAGGTACAAGATGTTTAATTATGATTACCTAAATACATTTAAGTGTCAAATCACTGTTGAAAGTTAACAGAACTTTTAATAGGATAATAATCAAGAACAATAAGAAAGGTAGATAACATATTATCTATAGTAACTGTGGTTAGTAAATATTTTTTTAATTACATCTTATTTTTGATTACGATAGTGAATAATACTCAATTGGTGAACGGTGGATCTATATAAAAAAACTCGGTAACGTTTTAATAAAAATCCAACATTGTGAAACAAAATGTTATTTGTTGATACTTTTCACTCCCTTCGTAAAGAATAGTAATAAGTATTCGTATAAAGGTCACCCTTTGAGATTTTTTTTTCAGATCTTCACGTTCGGATCCTCAAATGCTGAAAAACATATTTTTTATTTTCGTCGATCTGTTTGTCTGTTCGGGGCATAGCTAAGAACTGCTTATTTGATTGACTTGAAATTTTGGTTATAAATTAAATGTCGTATGGGGTTTGCCTCGTTATATTTTGGTATAAACCCACAAATAACAGCCTCATAAAATTAAAAAAAATAGTACTAAAAACTACTAATTCAATTTACTCCAAATTTTGTAGAGACATGATTTGTATTTTTTTTTTCAAATCTTCACGTTTTGGATCCTCAAACGCTGAAAAACATATTTTTTATGTTCGTCGATCTGTCTGTCTATTCGAGGCATAGCTAAGAACTGATTATTTGATTGACTTGAAATTTTGGTTATAAATTAAGTGTCGTATGAGGCTTGCCTGGTAATATTTTGGTATAAAACCACAAATAAAATAACAGCCTCATAAAATAAAAAAAGTACTAAAAACTATTTATTCAGTTTACCCCAAATTTTGCAGTCATATCATTTGTAATTTTTTTTCAGATCTTCGCGGTTCGGGTCCTTAGATGCCCAAAAATATATTTTTTAATTTCGTCGATCTGTCTGTCTGTTCGCGGCATAGCTAAGAACTGCTTATTTGATGGACTTGAAATTTTGTTTATAAATTAAGTGTCGTATGGGGCTTGCCTGGTTATATTTTGGTATAAACTCACAAATAAAATAACAGCCTCATAAAATAAAAAAAAATAGTACTAAAAACTATTTATTCAATTTACCCCAATTTTGTAGACACGTCATTTGTCAAATTTGTATTTTTCAGATCTTCACGTATCGGGTCCTCAGATGCTGAAAAACATATTTTTTAATTCAAATTACTCCAAATTTTGTAGAGACATGATTTGTATTTTTTTTTCAAATCTTCACGTTTTGGATCCTCAAATGCTGAAAAACATATTTTTTATGTTCGTCGATCTGTCTGTCTATTCGCGTCATAGCTAAGAACTGCTTATTTGATTGAATTCAAATTTTGGTTATAAATTAAGTGTCTCCTGGTTATATTTTGGTATAGACCCACAAATAAAATAACAGCCTCATAAATTAAAAAAAAATATTACTACAAACTATTTATTCAATTAACCCCAGATATTGTAGACACATCATTAGCTATTAGATATCATTTTCCTAAGTTGAAAATATCGATACCAATTCATTTAATTTTTTTCCAATTTTCTGTAGTTGCAAAAAAAAATTTTTTCTCAGTATTTTTTTTCAAATTGTTAAATCTCTAGGCCTTTGTTATGCATGCATAAAATTATTATGTTTACTTTTAGATTTTTTCAATTCTCCGAACATAAAATCCAAATTTACATGCACGAAAAAGCCTCGATTGCTGGACAATGAAGTTAAATATGCGTCTCCACAGAGAAACGTATATAGCTGTCCTACAAACAGTTCAGGAAAAGATTATGAATGCCTTAATTTAGACCAAAAAAATAATAAAAATTTTGAAGGCAATGACGTTTGTGTATTTAGAAAAGAAGATATTTATAATTTTAATGAGGATGACTTTGAAAAAATGGTAAGTCTTAATAGCAGTAGTTTTCAAATTAATCTTTTTTTTTATAAATATTTTTAAATGCTGTATTTTACCAGAGCAAACTTTCTTTTTAGAATCTACTACCTGCGTCTTCAAAGAGTAGGTCATATTTGACGAACAGTTCAGAAAAAGTTTCTGAATGCATCGATTATAATAAAATAATTACCATGGAATTATGCCGAAAAGATAACAGAAGTTTTAAAGGTAATGACGAACGTGTATTTAGAGAATATAATCCAAATTTTACTGATGATAACCATCAGGAAATGGTAAGTCATAATAGCAGTAAGGTATACAATTACTCTTCTTATTTTTATAAATATACAGGGTGGTCCAAAAGTAATGGTACATAGCGCAAAGGTGAATTCCTGACATCAAAATATTGCGATCTAGCCAAATTGTCCGAATCCGAAAGTTGATATTAATAAAGATACAGGGCGTTGAAGTTAAAATTTAATTTGTAATTTTTTTTGATAACTTTGGCAAAAGGTATTGTTTTTGCACAAAATTTGGTAACCGGGGTTTTTTTGAGGTGAGAAATCAAAGTATGGTAAAGGTAAAAGGTTTAAGAATAAGATTTGATTATAAAAAATGTCAAAAGATTACTGTCAAAAAAGTTACGGCAAATTAAAATAAATAATGATAGCGTACGGAGCGCCCTCTACTTACTACATAAAAAATAATACCACATTTTGATTTGTCACCTCAAAAATCCCCTGGTTACCAAATTTTGTGCAAAAACATTATTTTTTGCCAAAGTTATCCAAAAAAATTGCAAATAAAATTTTAATTTCAACGCCCTGTATCTTTATTAATATCAACTTTCGTATTCGGACAATTTGGCTAGATCGTAATATTTTGATGTCTGAAATTCACTTGTACAATATGTATTAAACGTAGCATAAAATACTGTATAATACGTAGCAGTATAAAACTAAGGTATATGTATTAAACGTAGCATAAAATACTGTATAAAAGGTAAGTTTCACAGGATGTAATTGCACATCGTCTTTGTCTATTAAGAGTATTAGGCACTCGTTTTTCGTTGACTAACAATTACTATGCTTATACGAGTCTTTCCCGTGAGTTCGCAACTGCTAGTGCTTGTATTCGCAGGATTAGCATCATCAAACTCTTGCTTATTCAAGCAACTGGTTTGAATTAAAATTTTCGGGTCATATCCCAGCTGAACACATCAATTAATTATTTTGACGTTCAAAATCTGCTAAACTTAAAAACGTTAAAAAACAGGCGTGATATGTTAGATTTGTGTACCTAGAAGATTATTAACAATCATATAAAGTGTTTCGAATTATTAGAAAAAAAAAATCAATTTCATGTTCCACCAAGATGTTTTCTATACATTTCCCTCGCAAGAATTGTGGTATGCATAGTGAAATAACAAGATGTTGCAGACTTGCTAACATAAACTGCAAAGAAATTGATTTCTTCAATGTATCAATTAATTCATTTAAAAATAGTATCTTATTAGTTACTCTAGTATTACCTAATACTTTTTCTATAAAAAAAAGATGTTTATTGATGGTTAATATATGGATGTTAAAGGTTTTATTGTTAAAATGTGTTGTCAAAAATGAGAAACCGCTAATAACAATTTCTTTTCATTTCATTTCGTTATGTTGCCATCTGCTACTAAAAGTATATTACTGTATAATACCGTATAATACTGTTTACTACAACCACTCTTTTCACGTCGTATATTACGTTTTATACGCCAGTATAATAGAGTATAATACACGTAAAGCATAAAACCAATTATACGGTAGACTTCCTAACCCTGGTTCTACCTCACCTGAGAGAATTTTTTTTAGATTATACTACCTGCGCCTTCGCCGAGTAGCTTGTATATCTCTCCGACGAACAGTTCAGAAAAAGGTTCTGAATGCCTTAATTTTAATAAAATAATTACGAAGGAATTTTGCCAAAACTTCGAAGGTAATGACGATCACGTATTTAGACAAGAAGATAATCCAAATTTGAATGAAGACACCTTTCAAGAAATGGTAATTTTTAATAGCCGTAAGGTATCAACTTGCTGTTCTTATTTTGCATAAATATTGTAGTTCACGAGCAAACTTTTTTTTAGAGTCTAATATCTGAAATATCAGTACACGATAAAGTAACTTGTTATTTGCAAAATATTGACCCCAATGTATCAAACGAATTAGATCCAAGTGACAAGAAAGCTAATTTATTTGAAGTAAAATATCATGAGCTTTTACTGAATGAAAATATTACAAACCTGAAGTTGAATTATGAACCCAAATGTTTACTTGGTGTCCCACATTCAAATATTATGACGACGCAAGCTTCCAGTAATGATACACTTCACCAAGGTAAAAAAGGTGCTGAGGGTTTACTCTGTGAAAATCTGCAAAATTGTACTGAACAATCGAAAAAATCGCTTTCAGAAAGTGATTATATATCTTCTACCACAGCCTCAGAGAACGAGTCAGATACCGATATGAGTAGAAGCTCGATCAATACTATAATAATATCATTGAAATAAATAAACGAAACAAAACTGTTAATATCCCAACTGTCAGCTTTGGCAACAAGGTAAGAGTCTATTTAAAGTTATTAACAAAACTCGAAAAAAATCTTCTTCTTCTTCTCTTCTTAGATTACTAGTAAAATATTTGTTTAAATTAAATGCTCGTTACATATATTACTATATATCAAGTGTACATACAATTCCGCTGGCATATTTATCATTTTACGTATAAATAATAAGAAGGTTCCCATCGACAAGACACAAGGCGTTGAAATATTTAACATTTTTTAGTTTATTTATCTGCTTTTCTAGAAAGAAATGTTCAATTCAAGTGTTACAATTAACAATTATAGGTTAATGATGAAATATGCAACAAATGAATAAATACTTTTTCTAGATGTCACCAATACCACATGGTGATATAAGCAAAACATAATTGCTGAACTAAACGTTCTATAACGACTGTATCTGGTGCTAGCAAATACGGGGTTCGGTCCATGTTTTTAAAATACTTTTTCTAAGAAGCAAACGCTTCAAGATATTAAAAAAGTTCAAGAGATACCAAGTTCGTCAAAAAAAGCATTAAATCTAATAACAGTGCGAAACTAAATCAGTGTTCCTGTAACAAACTTCAAATGGATTGTGACCCCGAAAAAAGCGTAGGTATTAATTATATTTTGAGTTAATTGTATTTAGAAATGTAAGACGCATGTATCTTGAAAACCAAGCGATTTCAGACTCACGGTGATAGGGACTTATTTTAACATTTTTATATGTAGAATAGCTCCCTTGAAATATAGCAGCTGAATTTCCTGTATATTTGTGAATATATTTTCCTCAAATATTTATTAAATAATAATAAATACAATTAAATAATTATAATAAATAAAAATAAACATTAATAATGTCAAGTTGCTTAAGGAATCGTGGTTCTTGGATTTAGACCGTGTCAAGTTGGACTTACTTTCCGACGTTTAGCCTGCGGTTGCACAAGTCATCTTCAAAGATCTTCACTGTATGGGATCAAAATACTGAACATTCAGTGTTTTGATCTCTTGCAGTGTAGATCCCTGAAAATGCCTCATGCAATCGCAGGCGAAACGTGATTTTAATTTGACATGGTCTAGACATAGGGACTATGGTTTCTTAAGCGACTCCAGCCGTGAAAGCTTTCATACAATGTCTAGTTACATTTTTAAATCTTGCTCAACTCCGTTATTATTTATTTTCTAGCCAACTACTAGTACTATGTCAAGTTTCGAACATAATAATGATGTACATTATAATAATATATTTATTGAAAAGGATCTATGTCCTTTTTGCTATGAAGAAGTTGGTCATTTTTCTCGTCACCTCTTCCGACATCATTCGGAAAACGAAACAGTAAAAAAAATTTCACAAATGGCAGTTAAAAGCAATGAAAGGCGACATGCAATAATCCAATTAAGAAGAAAGGGAAATTTTGTACTGCAACAGGAAAAAAAAATATTTAAACCCGTTCGTAAACCACCGACATTTACCATTAGAGGTCAAAGTACTAAAGATCCTCCAAAAATTAATAATGAAGATTATTCGGTATGTGTTAATTGCCTTGGCTTAATAAAAAACTCTTACCTATGGAGACACAGAAAAATTTGCAAATCAAATGCTGAAAAACTAAACTTAAAAGTGTCCAAAGTAAACCATCGCTCCGAGTCTCAAACATTCATGGTTGCTACAGGTTTATTGGGAAATTTTTTAAATAAGAGTAGGCTACTGGACGTATTTAAGATGATGCGAGCTGATTCTATTGGACTAGCTGCAAAAACGGATGCTCTAATTTATACGGGGAATCATTATTATCCAAACACAAACGGCGACAAATGAATATTGCCGTGTCTCAGAAAATGCGTGACATGGCAAGACTTAAATTGGTACTGCAAAAATCCACTTCAATTTCCAATTTAATGGATGTTTTAAAGCCTGAAATGTACGATTATATTATTACAGCAACAAAGGTTATTGCAGGATACGATGCTGAAAAACTTACCTTTAAATCGCCATCTTTAGGCCTACATATGGGTACTGACATGAAATTTATTTGCGAAATTGCTAAAAAAGCCATAACTACTAAAAATGCCTTATTTGCTGGAATTCCAAATCGAGACGAAAAACTAAACCAAATTACAGAATTAAGGGATATGATTAAATCCCATTGGTGTAACGACCTTTCAAGCCTAGCCAATAAAGTGTTAAATGAACGGAAGGTAAGCAAGCCGAAGCTTCTATCTCTGACAGAAGATATTCGTACGTTTAACATGTATACGTCGTCACTTGCAGATCAGGCCTACGAGAAATTGCTGGCAAGCAAAAATATACCTGAAAATTATCAAACATTGGCCCAGTGCACTATGGCGTTACTTTTGATTTTTAATCGCAAAAGAATTGGAGAAATTCAATTTTTAGACATTCCTACTTATGAACAAACTTTCTTTATAACCAATCAAAAAGAACTAATCTCTTGCCTTACAGAATTTGAAAAATTAATAAGTACCTCATTTAAGCGTGTTATTGTTTTCGGAAAGGGAAGTAAGCCAGTTCCAATTTTGTTTCCAAAACGACTAGAAAAATATACCGATTATTTAATACATGTTCGCAAAACAAATGATATTGTGCCAAAGTCTAATCAATATATATTTGCCAATCCTGGATCTGCAAGATGGAAGAGATAAAGAGCCCCATTTACTAACAAGCACTAGATTCAGGAAACAAATAGCAACAATTTTACAAATTATGTCACTGGAAAACGATGAAATGCACCAAATTGCCAAATTCATGGGGCACACGGAAAAAACTCATTTAGAATTTTACAGGTAACAAATATCTACCTTTTTCAAATTTTTTGATTTTATATTTCTGTTTAATTGCTTATTGTTTCACTATTTTGTAACATAAGAATAATAAGATAATAGCCTCTCAGACTTTAAAATTGTTAACACTCATAGTTCGAAATGAAAAATTAAAAATTATTTAAAGAAGCGCGCTTTCGAGGAAAAATTAGAATTTCTAGACATGAAGAATTAGAAATTGGTTAAATAAAATGCCCTTTCTGTGAAAATTAGAATTTTATTAAAATAATAAATAACATTTCTGCAAATATTAGAATTTTATTTAAAAAAACGCTTTCTTTGGCTGTCATTTTAAAACAATATTTTTTTTAGTAAAAGACACAAAAATCTAGGGGGCATAGGGCAATAGGGCATTTTAAAACCCGTAATTTGATCTTTAAGAAAAAGTTTTACCGATTAAATCCGAGTCTCAATTTGACTATTTATTACTTACTTCTATATATATATATTAGGGTGGAGCGAAAAAGTGAACTTTTAAATTTTAACAACGGCTAGTGCTTAAAAGTTTTCTACTTATTAGTTGAATATATGGTAAAAATTTTAATTTTTTTGTAAACTTCTTTCAGGGGTCACACTACTCACAAAGTTTCCCATTTAGTAATAACAATTAATATTCCCTACAACAACTGGAAACGTAGCACAGACTGTATTGGGCTCATTAATACGCATTCCCGGAAGTGCCGTTATCTCGTTTTCTGCGTCAGGCGAGTTGAGTTAGTGTTTTTCATGCCGTTGTACTGTAAGTAGTGCTAATAGTGAAAAAGAAATATGCCGAAAACGCGGAAAGACGTATTTTGCACAGTTTTTGGGACTTCCAAACAACTAAATACTACGGTTTTGCCCACATATTGTGATGTTATAAAGCATTATTTGTATGTGAGGTTCGAATTGTTACAAAAATGTAAGAAAGAGCCAGGTTTTCCTGAAGTTGCGAACACTGTTTTACGAGATGTTAAAAGTGTATGGGACAAAGCTTGTTTGACATGTTTGAGTGACCGCAGAATTTTTCAAATGTTAAAGGACTATTTTGAGAAATATAAAAAGGTTAAAAAGTTGCCAGCGTCTAGACGGGATGCAAAGGCCAAATTATTTTTAAATGGGGCACAAAAGAAACTGTTTGACATAAGTTTTTGTAAATGTCCTGATTTCAAGAAGTGCAAGTGTTTGAATAAAGTTCCTACTAAAGAACAAGCATTTTTAATAGATCAGCGACGAGATAGAAAAATGGTTATTGCTGGTGTGGATATTGTAACGAGTAAATCGTTAAAGAGACGAGCTGCCCGAATAAGCAAAATAGAAGAGATAAAAACCAAAGCGTATTCAGCGGTAACCTTAGCTTCTGTCGATCCTAATGATCCGGATGAAGACAAAAGTTCGACCAGTGACTCAGAGAGAGACGAGTGTAATTTTTTTCCCACAAAAAGCATTCAACCACCTTCAAGAGCATTAGATGCTCCCAGCACATCTCAAATGCGAATTAATATAAACAAATTGGCATTAGTGTGCGACAGAACGGGAGTTTCAGACAGGGCTGCTGCGATGTTGGCAAGTGCGGTTCTCCAGGATGTTGGGATAGTAACTCAACAAGACAAGTCTAAAGTTATAGATAGAAGCAAAATTAGGCGAGCAAGAAAAAATGTCAGGAAATCGATTCAAAAGAGTGAAGTTAAAAGCGACATTGAAGGAATTTATTTTGACGGTCGCAAGGACAAAACCATTACATACGAAACTATTAAACAAAAAAAGTATAAAAAAGTTATTGTGGAAGAACATATTGTAGTTTTAAGTGAACCCGGATCAAACTATTTAGGACATGTTTCTCCAAGTTCAGGAACCGCTAAAGATATTACATTCTCTTTGTATACTTTTCTAATGAACAAAATTAACGTAGATAGTGTAGTGGTTATTGGCTGTGATGGTACTGTTGTGAATACTGGACGCAAGAACGGATAATAGTGCAGCTTGAAAAAAAATTAGAGAGGCCACTACAGTGGTTCATCTGTATGCTTCATGCAAATGAATTACCGTTAAGGCACCTATTGCATTTTTTAGATGGTTCAACAACAGGGCCTCGGGCCTTTTCCGGAGTAATTGGTAAGCTATTAGAAACATGCGAAAAATTTCCCGTTGTACGCTTTCAACCTATACAAGCTGAATTGCCCGAATTAGATATTGCTATATTAAGTACCGACCAAAAGTATTTATTCGAAGCATGTAATGCAATATCTTCTGGGAATTTTTCAGTGGACTTATCCAAAAGAAACCCAGGACCTTTGGCCCATTCTAGATGGCTTACCTGTGCCAACCGAATTTTACGTTTGTATGCAGCAACGGAAGAACCTTCAACTAATCTCAAGATTCTATGCTCTTTTGTTAAGGTCTACGCGCCGACTTGGTTCAACATTAAAATAAATTGTTTAGATGGCCCAAAACATTTATTGGGAATGATTCGCCGATCAAGGTTCTTACCAAAAAATATCTTGGCAGTTGTAGATCCGGTAATAGAAAGAAATGCATATTTCGCACACCCGGAAAATATATTGCTATGTATGCTAAATGATGAAAAACGTTATTGCGAGAACTAGCTTTAAAATTATGAAAGCAAGAAATGTGACTCATGAAGGCATGAGAGAGTTTATAATACCTAAAATAAATTTTGAAGTAACGACATATGATGAATTAATTGATTGGCAGGATTGTGAACTAAATGAACCACCTATTTTAGCAGGAATACCAAATGATCACCTAAATCAGCTAATTAAAACAGTACCTGAAATGGATTTAGTGAAGTTTCCATGTCATACACAAAATGTAGAAAGAATGGTAAAGATAGTATCTGAAGCTTCACTGGCCGTTTCAGGAGAAGAATCTAGAGACGGCTACGTAATGACAAAACTGCAATCCCGATTAGAAATGCCAGTTTTCGAAACCAAAAAAGAATTTAACTGAATTGTAAAGATATGGGTGGGAGGGAGGGAGGAACTCTAGGTCGGATACCTCCACGTGGTGAGTTCTGGGTAGTTCATCGCCTATCTCTTTCAAAATATGCCATGGACTAGCGAAAATCCGACATAATTTAACCAAAATAAAAAAATAGTAATATACTTAAATTACTATAACTTTGAGGTCGGTGTGACCCCTCAAAACAAAATAGTGGGAAGTTTAAATTTTGCACAGGAAATAGTGCTTATAGATAGAACATTTTGGCTACTAGCCATTATCCAAATTTTGAAAAAACGGAAAAAAAATTTTTTTCGCTTCACCCTAATATATATATATATATATATAAGTTTGGGTAATTTGCAGGGATACCTATAAATCATACAAATTATTTTTGATGAAAGAAACCTATATACAATTTCCTTTACTTGTGGAAATACTTTGCTGGTATACAGGGTTTCTCGAAATTAAGGCTTAACGTTTTTTGAGTCCTCAAAAAAAAGAAAGCTGCTTCGTTAGGGGGCTACAGCCACGAGAATGAGCTCCTCTGAAGAGGTTTTTTTTTGGTATTTCCTTATAATAATCGAGTCGAATCCTGAAATATCCATATTAAAGCAGGTGCATTTTAAATGGACGACGAGAAAGCAAAGTCGTAATAACTTTTTTCTGGGAATACGTTTTTACATTATAAATCCACATTATAAAAGCCTTAAATTTTCTCAAAAAAACATAGCAACTTTTCCCTTTCCCTCTTCTATTTGGAATGCCCCTGATTTAGTATTGATATTATTGAGTTCAGGATTTGACTCAAAGAAGGTAACCAGAATACCCAAGTTTCATGATCTCGTCTTCAAACGTCTCTGTGCTGTAGCCCCCTAACGAAGAAATTTGTATTTACATGACATATTAGTCTTATTTTAAAACATAGATTAATCTGTACACATTTTAACCATGAATTTTGGTACACCCCTTCTACTTAAAAATTCCATTAATTGTTTTATTGCAGACTTCCAGAAGACCTATACCAAACAGCTAAAGTTGCTAAAATACTGTTATTATTAAACGCAGGAAAAGGTAACCAATTTAAGGGCAAAAATTTAGCGGAGGTTGAACTACTGGATTTGGAGTAGCTCCCGGATACAGAGAATATACTTGAGAAAAATGAGGCTTCCACGACTATGGAGACCGAGGAAGACGCACAGTTATATAACGAAATTCCAATAGAACCTAATTCAGAGTTACCAAAGGCACCAAATCACAAATCTTTAATCCAAGGTAGAAAAAGATGGTTGGACTCGGAAAAGAAAATTGTTCTAAAATATTTCAGAAAATATATAGAAACAAGAAGACCACCAAAAAAAACAAGATTGTGTGGTGTTTCTTAAGACACACCCTGAGTTTAAGGATTGCAACTGGCTCCGAATTAAAACTTTAGTATTTAATACATATCAAAATTTAAAGTAAATAAAAACTCTTGTGTTTTATATTTTTTGACATTAATATATGTTTTTATAAACATTTTTAAAAAATGACCTAGACGCTAATTACACAGAAAAATGATTTCGAACAAACAGATTTTTTTGGTGGTCTTTTATCATTATGCATAGTTCTTATAGTATTGATGTTTTGAAAGCCTATTCTAGATTTATTAATTTAATTTTATCTCATTTAATTACTACTGATAGACTTATAAAATGATGTTGTATTTAGAAAAAACTAAAATGAATTTTAAATGTTCATAGTTAATTAGACAAAATAAGAACAAAGTTTAATATATATTAAAATAATTTTTTTTTGGGTTATAATTAAAAATAGCGAGGCAAGTTTTTTATTAATCATGTTTTTATATTTAAACAGTAGCATAGATACATGCAAATTTCTATTTTCTATTCCCATTCAACCATAACGATTTGCTAAAAAAAATAAACAAATGACAAATAACCAGTAAGAACATTAGCAAGGACTTTGTTATTTTAATGCAACACCATTTATAATACTATTTCAATAAATAGATATCTTTTCCTGATTATAAAAATACCCGGTTTGATATTTTTAACCTTAAAGGCATAGGTAAAATGTTCGAGAGTGGAAGTAAATAGTCATTATAAAAGAATACATTACCACGTACAATAGTGTTCTTTTCTTGCTATGTTTTAACATAGGGGTATTAAACTTGGTACCTCTATAATCAGCACGAATATGTCCATTTATTAATATACTAATCCATAGGGTGTTCTATTTAAAATAGCAAAGTCAATGATTTTTTTTATTTTTCAATAATTGCCATTTGTTTATGATCTTCAGCAAATCCTGATTGTTCAGAGAAAACCATTAAACTTTATATACAATATGTTTTGTTATCTCTAAAAGTTAATCTTGAGACCCGATTCAAAATATAATTACCACCTTGTACTTAACCTATAACATTACAACAATAAATGGGATAATTTATGGCATAAGGCTAAAAATAAGGTCGCAAATCATCAATACTACAATATGTGTCCAAAGATATATGCAACCAAAGGGAAACTTTTTTGTTATTTAGAAAATTGTATTTTTGTATACATGTTAGTGCTTGAAGATCATATAGTTTTGACAATATTAAATTGAACGTCAGATATAAAAGGTGTAAAAAAAATGAAAAATAGCATTTTTGTGATAGCAATGTTGAAGGCCATAAAAATGAAAAATAAAAGGCAAGTAGAACTTTTTCATATTACTTACAGTTATTGAGATATTTCATTAAAAAATCGTACATTTGTTTTTGTTTCATTTTTAATTATGTCTTTACCTATAACTAATATGAAAACAAATTACTCAACTTTTAATTGTCATTTCTTGGACGTTTAAAACTGCATTTACAGAAATTATATGTGCTGAGAATTTTAGAAATGAAATCCACTTTTTTGTGTATTTAAACACCTTGTGTATAACAGCAGTTAATACTGTCAAAACTATTACAAATTACTAATACAAGTTTCCCATTTGTTGAATATTTCTTTGGACACATTGTATGATCTGAATCACTCTGTCGAATGAATAGATTGTGTAGCGGATTTAAGACAGAAATACTTGTTCAAGGCTAAAAAAGAAATATCATTTTTGGTTTCTTTTTGAATAAAAATCAATGTATGGCCAAATTAATTAATTAATTAATCAATAGATCACAATTTAAAATAGACAAAATACCATTATTACTAAATACTTTTTCTTCATATTTCTATATTTAGTCTTTTTTTTATTTGCAATTGAAAAAATAGAGACAGCTGAATTATATATTAAAAATATAGAGAAAAATATATTTACTGGTAGCACTTGTTTTTTTTTGTAATTGAGTAAAAATAATTAATACATGTGTCCATAACGTATCTATAAAACAGTGCATCTTTTTCTTTAATAAAAAACCAAATTCTGAATATACAGTCAAAATATCGGCTAATTTTTATTTTTGTCCTAATCCTGCAACATCATCTAGGATTGACCCATATAAAATACAAAGGAAAATTCGTATGATATAAAATAAGCCTTCTCACATATTTAGTGTATAGCACCCGCCAAAACAAGAGAAAAATTTCTTATAAATCTGGGTCCAAAAAGTATCTGTATTCAGATACAGGATATTATAAACGTTATTCGAAAATTAAGCGATTTGGCACATATTCATATAAAACTTTTCTTATAGGGCAGTACAATATGCTAAATATTTTAAAATAGCTTATTTTGTGTCATCCTGTTTTCCCTATGTATTGTATACGAAATTTGATCATGTATATTAAAAAATAGTTACAGGATTGAGTTCTGCCTATAAAAGATTTTAATCAAGAGATCGAGAACAATATAAAAAAATCAGGAAAAATGCCTGAAAGACTTTTCCCATAAGGATTTTGTGGAGTGGTTTAAAAGGACGTTAAATTTCATATTACCCTATATATATTTTATTATTTCAAAAATTACTTTGATTTCATATTTGCATTAATATGTTGACAGTAAAATGAACCACTCACATTTGTAATATTTTTAGTAAATATAAACAGTTTGATGTAAACCGCTTTTTAACGTAACTAGTTCCTGGTTTTGTATAATATAAAATGTTTTTTTAATCAGAAACCTGTGTTTTAAATATCCAATAAAAGACTGCTTTTAGTAAAGTTGTGTTTTCTTAAGTTTGTTTTCTTAAAGTCAGAAAATAGCTAGTTTAAGGATTGCTCTTATGTAATTTCGAACATTGTTAAACCTATAGACAAATAATAAGTGATAAATTTTTTTAATTTAATTTAAGTCCTAAGTAGATGAATTGAACATTATACAAAATATTCTCTTTAAAAGCCACTGAGAAAACAGTATTATCAAAATATCATTTAGTTAAAATATACTGTAAAAAAAAACAATTTTACCTTTTAAAATATGATTTTTTTTTAAGGATATTGGAAAATCATTGAATTTTTTGGTATTCAAAAGAAGGTCGTAAGAGTCTTGATAAGAGTGAGCTAGAGAGAGAACTGCAGGCCTATATGTAAACAACAAAAAATACTAACAATACCATATGTATGCATATTAGAAAATCTCATACATGAAAAAAATAAAATTGATAACTTCAAAGTGTACAGTAATGTCCACAGCCATGATACCAGAAATAAATATAACATAGTACCCACATATGGCCGGCTAAAAAGGTGTCAGAATGATCCGGACTATTTGGCTATAAAATTTTTAATGCCCTTCCGGCTGTTTTGAGAGGGGCAACAAAAAAAACATTCAAAATTACCATTAAGATTTTATTTAAAATGCATTTTATAATTTTGAAGATTTTATTAACTTTAGGTTTATTTAGTTGTAATTATGAGAACCAGGTAAGATATTCAAAAATGGCGTTAGGGAGATTTTAATTTAAAATACATTTTATGGTTTTAAAGATTTTATTAGCTATAATTTTTTTAAGTTGTAACTTACATTTGCATTTTGTAATTTATATTTGCATTTTGTTGACGTGTTTACGTATAATCGTGTAAAATATCAAGTTTGTAAGCCATACTTAGACTAATGTGGATTTGTCCTTTAAGTTTTTTAAATGAATCTAAAAAATTTTAAAAAATGAAATAAAATCGACCTATATGAGCTCTTTTTTTAAGTAAACACGCAAGCTCTGCCTGAAATATAAAAAATTTAGTTATTAGTCTTCATTTGTTATAATAATGTCCTTTTTTTAATAAACAAAAATAGTCAAATCAAGTAAAAAAACAGACTGTAGTTAAATTAGCTTTTAACAGATATTTTTATGCCACCATGTATAAGAGAAACAAAATGAAATTAAACGGTTCTGAAACTTTTTAAAAATACAAAGCATGCTAATACTTTTAGAGCACCCTGTAAAATGTAAAAGTCAATAGAAGCAAAAAGTTATGTGTTTCAGGGTTCATTTAAAAACCTAATATTTTTTAAATTCCATTTCCAAAAAACTGAAATTGACCCAAAGTTTCTAGAAATATTTAATCTCCTTTGAGATATTTTTAAAATATCAAGAGTTTCCTATCTTTTTATATCACCCTGTAAAATCTCAAAAGATTAATAATTATTAAAAAAAAGAAATAAATTTAACGTGTCCGATTATTTTTCAAAATAATTCCTACCTCATCGTTTTAGAAATGTAACTTTTTTAGCGGTTTTAATCCACCCACCTAGGTGTTAAGCTTCAAACAAACTTTCTCTTAGTAAGCGATGACACTAATAGGAATATACCTGACAACGTTTATGTATCTAGATCCAATAAGTTTTTCTATACGTTAATGGACTGAGGTAGTCAGGACAACGCGACTTATATATATGCAACTGTACGAAAAGCAAATTACGTGTAAAACATATAAAATTCACGAAGTTAATAGACCCGCTGCTAGGTTGCCACACTTAGGGCCTGATGTAGTCGGCAAAGTCAATTCTCCTCTGTTATTAAGATATACCATATACAGTAACGACTCGAGCGCTCCCTAGTATAATCAAGGCTGTACTAAAACTGTATTAAGATAGGTGTTTTGGCGTTTTTTTAGACCCCACTGAAAATTTGGTGTTATGTTAATAGATGTCTCCCGATTTGAAAAACACACTGAAACGATTTCAAGCCCGCGGCTGGGTCTGAATTAGTCGAAATTGGTTTGTGTTCGTATGTAGACTATAACGATTTGGAACTGTATAGGCGGGTAGATAAATATATATATATATATATATATATATATATATATATATATATATATTGAATAATAGTTTGAAATCTTTATTAAGCTTCACTACGAAATGTTTGGAATCCGTAAAACTAGAAAAACATCATATTGTTTGGTTTTAATTTCTTTTTCTCTAGTTCAGAAAAATCTAAAGCATTGATGAGGTCGTAGTAATGTGGTCCCATCGAAAAAAAATTGGGATATGATAGTAGTGAATGTTCTGAAGCCATATAAAATGAAGAGGAAATTCACCCTGAAGGAAGATGCACCATGTTTAAGAGTGGATAGAAAAATGTAAAAATACAAAGTTGGAATATCAAAACACAAGCAACGATGAATCTTATCATATTGAAAGACCGTGGGGCCATAGAAAAAGTAGTGCAATGTCCTCAAAACCTGATGTCAATCACGCTCTTCGCAGAAAATTGGCCAATATTTATTAGCCAGTTTCGAAGGAAAGAAAATATTTGTCAGTATTCAAATAATGAAAAACTAATAAAATTACAAAGAAGTTTGAAAGGAGTTGCGTTTGACGCTGTTAGAGGAATGATGATACATCCTGAAAACGTAGATTTGAGCATTAAAACTTTAAAAATGAGCTTTGTTCGACCTGAGTATATTATCAATGGGCTTTTAGAAACATTCCAATCCTATCCAATAATGAAAGATGACGATTTTGATGGTTTTATTAAATTTTCTTGTCAGGTAAGCCATATTATAGCTACGTTAAACCAAATTGGGGATAAAAATCAGCTTGACAGTTCGTTTTTAATATATCAGTTAGTTAGCAAAATTCCAAATGTAATGAAAATGAGTTGGGGACACTACATGAACAAAATTAATACAGATAAAGGTGAAGTTTCGTTAAAAGATTTTGAGGAATGGAACAATATGTTTTTATTGCAAGAAATCAAAATTTTTAATAATATATTGTTCAAAGTTCAAAAACGATACAATAGACGAACGTTGGTAAAATATTGTCGATGCCAAAACTTATTTTAACTGTCTAAAACATGGACATACGAAAAAAGAAAGCAGATTAAAGAAAAAATTGTAACAAAAATAGATGTAAGAAGAGGCATCATAACATGTTACATGAGGAACGATCAAGGCAACACAGTGAGCAAGAAAATGAACAAAATCAGTCCACTGACTCACAAGAAAATGTACAAAAGGAAGCTTCAGGTAGTGAAACATCAGTTTTAAATGCAAATAATGTATGTAATGTAAATAATGTATACAAGGGAACATCAAGAATATTGCTTAGAATTTGACCTGTAAAATTATATGGACCCAACAAATTCATCGGAAGATACGCCTTGCTGAATGAAGGTTCCACATCGAGTTTGACATTGCCAAGAAGCTAGGCATAAATGGAAAGTCTAAACCATTTTGTATGCAATGGGCAAGTGAAATCGTAAAGCATAATGATGATGACATTAAAATTTCTGGTATTCAAGAGTCTCTAAATAAGAATAATTTTCCCGATTTACATTTACAAAATTTACCTATTAATGACATGGAAAATGTACTACTGCAATACTGATTGGCCAAGACAACATAACTTTGACTGTAGCTTGAAAAGTATACCAAGGAATCGCCCAACTGCCACCAAAGCGCACCTGGGGTGGGTACTGCATGGAAATGACGAAGAAAGTCGAATGAACGAAAATTTTACAGCATTTATTTTACATGCCTGCCAAGAAAGTAGATATCAAACAGGACTTCTGTGGAAGCCGGAGAGTATAGTTCTCCCAGAAAGCAGATCCCACGTATTAAATCGTTTACTCTGTGTCGAACGAAAAATGAGTAAAGACAAACTTTATTGTGAACAATACTGTAATAAAATTAATGAATACCTAAAAAAGGGTTACATCAGAAAGTTAAATAAGTCTGAAATACATATAAAGAATCCAAGAACATGGTATCTTCCACATTTTGGTGTAATAAATCCAAATAAGCCAAAACTAGTTTTTGATGCTGCGGCAAAATCAAAAAGAACAAGCATGAATGACAATTTGCTTCAAGGAGATGGAAATGGAGATTTTGTGGGGATATTGCTGAGATATTACCAGGTAAAAAGATCGCTGCTCTCAAAGGTTTCTATAGAGGGATGGAGACCAAAGGAAAGATATATAAGAATATGAGACGTAGGTCATTATTTTCGGTGCAACTTGTTCACCTTGTTCGACTCAGTTCGTGAAAAACTCGAATGCGATGACATCCATTTGATTTTCGCACCTGGTAGATGATGTAGAGAATAATTTCAACGTAGATGATTACCAGGATTCCTGCCCTTGAGAAGAAAATGTTTTAAAAAAAGTTGAAAATATGATATTAGATGGGTTTACAAATTCACAGGAAATTCAAAAAAAGTGCCAAAGTAACAGTAATTTGGAAAAAGAATTAAACAAGTCGACAACAAGCCGAATTCGTGGTATATGGTGGCATGTCCAAAATGATAATTAACATTTTAAATTATCAATACGTAATATAGCAAAAGACATTGAATGAAATGAAAATACCGACCAAAAGAGAACTTTGTCTATCTTTGATCCCCTTGGATTGATTGATCCCCTTGGATTCCTAACTAACATTATAGTTCAAGGAAGAATAATCCTACATCAAGTATGGAGAAGTGGAATCGGCTGGGATGATAAGATTATTAGAAAGATTTTTGTTGAAAATTGGCAATTATTATTACAAGAAGTACAATTGATTGAATCTTTAAAAATTCCTAGGTGTCATTCTCAAAATTTCGCTGATTGGTTAGAATTGCATGTTTAAAGAAGAAATAAAAGTAGTCATTTTGTTTTCCAAAGCGAGAGTGGCCTCTTTAAAACCGCTTTCTATTTCCAGATTGGAGCTACAATGGAGCTGAAATGGGAAATGGACTCCTGGATACTATGAAATGTGAAATTCAGCTTAATATTACAAAATCTTTTTTATGGACCGATTCAAAGACAGTTTTACATTGGATCAAGGGCGACGGTAGAAATTATAACCAATTTGTGGCACATCGTGTTTCCACAAAGCTAAGTCTAGTAGATAGTGCAACAAGATTTCTATGTCAATCAAACTTAGATGCAGAATCAGAATGGTTTACAGGACCTGCGTTTTTAAAAAATGCTGAATGTACATGACCGAAAAATCTCGATTTGTGGATAGCAATGGATCACGATGAGGAAAAGGGACAGCATTATATTTTTCTTGAGAATTATTCTGCAACTTTACTAAATCCAAATAGATTTTGAAAATTGAGAATATTAGTTAGAGGGCAGCATGGATTCAAAGGTTTTGCATAAAAGTTACCAATCTAAAAGCTTTAAAAATAATTAATTTACAATTTAGAGAACTCACAGTAAAAGAAAGAGAATTAACAGAAGAAAAACTTTTTAAATTAAGTCAGTCAGCACCGTTCCAAAAGATATACTAAATTTGAAAAGCCACCTTTGTCCATACATAGATGAATGCGTATGGGTGAAAGAATAAAAATTACCACTTATTTGGATGAAAGTACAAAGAATCCAATTATTTTAGATCCAAGAAATCGAATTACCAGTTTGTTAATCCAATATTATCATGGGAAAAGGCAGCACACAGGAATCGAAATACTTTTAAATGACCTATGACAAAAATTTTGGATTTTCAATGGGCTTTCAGCAGTAAAATCAAATTTTAAAAATTGTCAGTACTGCAAAATTCAAAAGGCAAAACCTCAAATACTTAAAATGGGCTTACTACCGGAATTCAGGTTAACTCCTGTAGTCAAACCTTTCACCCACACTGGCATAGATTTTGGACCATTGTATGTTACTGTTGGAAGATATAGGGAAAAACGGTGGGGAGTTTTATTTACCTGTATGACCATGAGAGCAATTTACCTAGAAATTGCACATTCACTATCGATGGATGGGACCATTATGACTTTACGAAGGATGATGGCAAGAAAAGATTTTATCAAACATATTTACTCCGACAATGCAACCAACTTCCGAAGGGCCAATGAGGAACTCAAATCTTTTTTGGCAAATCTAGAAAAAGACAAATTAAACACTTTAACAGAATGGCATTTTATTCCTCCTGGAAGTCCGCACAATGGCTGCTGGGAAACGTTAATTGGTTCGGTGAAGAAAGTACTCCAGAATACTCTAAAAGAAAGTTCAATAAAAGATGAAGTGTTGCTCACCCTTTTTACGGAGGCTGAAAATAGTGTAAATAGTAGCCCGTTAATATATATTTCATCAGACCCTTACGATCCCGAGTGCATTATACCAAATGATTTGCTGATTGCTGGTGGGATGGGAGAACAAACAAGTATTTTGCAAAAGAGCGAGAATGTCTATCTCAAAACGTAGAAAATGGATCAATGACGCAAAACCAGTTGAAGTAGGGGATGTAGTTGTTGTATCAGGCGAATCTCTTCTTAGAGGTTCATGGTTCAAATAACGCATTGTAAATGTATTTAGAGGAGAGAATGGAAAAGTCCGGGTTGTAGAGGTTAAGACACCTTCGAGAATTTATCAACACCCTGTCACTAAAATTTGCAGATTCGATGGAAACGAAGGTGAAAATGTATGAAGAATTTACGTGGTGGGGATAATGTCGCAGATTTTAAATAATCAATATATATTGAGCTTTAATATTTTTACTTGTACATTGTTAATTTACCATTATGTTGATATCGTGATATAAGAAAAGTTTTGTAAATAATAGCAGTAATATACAGATGTTTGGAGATTTAAACGTACAAAAAAGATCTTTCATTGAATTGAAGCACACTGTAATATTGTGTGATTATTTCTATATACATTTAAATTAAACCATTAGGGACTAGGGGTATTTAAATGTACCTGTCATTTAAATTCGTACATCTAGGTGTAAACTGTAATGTAAAAAATATTTGAATATGATTGTATATTCTAAGATATAAAACATTCTGTTATCATACTTTATTCAAAAACATGAAAACAAGTGTCGATAGCTGACATTACATGGATTAGATCAGAGAAATTCTGAATTATTGTATTATTCAGTCCTGGATTAAGGGTGGGGCTATGGGGGTTATACCCCCCCGTAGATACAAGCCTCAACACAAAGCTGGCGCGAGGTTTTGAGGGGATCTTATCAGTTTTTGAAGTCATTATTTGTGGTATCATCAGTTATTTGCAAAATACGAAAACCTCGCAGGGCTTAAAGGCCCCCAGTGACTGGAAGGCTTAAACCGCTAGGTCCACATGAGCGGAGTACAAATCTAAGGACTTTTTTTTTAGTCATCAGTTATTTGCCAAGGCTCCTCCTCTTTTATGCCAACAGTTATTTTTGCAAAATCTAGCACATTCAGAGGCCTCTAAATACTTAAAGCCCCGGGGCCATAATTTGATAATCCGACTCTGGTATTATTGAGTTTACCAGTTTTAATACTTGTTACGTTGAATTTAAAATTACGTTATACGCACTTGCAGTACTTAATCTTTTGGTAGTGCAAATAGTTGTTGAGATTATTTCCACTAAAAATATAATTTGTACAAGATAAGTTATATAGAACTTTTCGAAAATGCCAATTAACTGCAAAAAGTTCTCGCTAAAGTCCGTATGCCATAGTGACTTGGAATGCATTTTCTTTTTGAAGTCTAAAGTAAATGTATGTATGTTAAATTGTTTCAAAAATTTTATCTTTTTGGTAATCGAATGACTCACTACTTTTTTTTTTCACAAAACACATTTAACAAAAGCTCAGTTTTTAAAGACATGTCGACATGTCCCTTACTATAATAATATGATATTTGCCGGTTTAATCTATAGAAGCATATAGAACACATATATGCCAAACATTTTTACTTTCCTCTTAAAAGGAAGTATTGTAATCATAAAAAAATCACCCTCTGAGGTTTTTGCAAATTTTTACGTTTCAAGGTCCCTAGGTGCCGAAAAACATGTTTTCTCGATTCCATCTAAATTACAACTAAAAAACTATTTAACCGATGAATGAATGGATTTGAAATTTTGTACAACAATTAATTGGGGTATAGAGATGAACTGGTAAACTTGTGGTACGAATTGAAGATGGCGGATCAAAATGGCGGCCAAATAAAATATTTGTAATAATGAAGAAAATCGCCCTCCCAGGTGGGACATATATTAGCGTCCCTAATGCCAAAAATATGTTTTCTCAATTCCGTTGGTCTGTCTGTCGCCTGTCAGTTCGCGGCGTAGCTAAAAACCTACTTAACCGATTGACTGTTAAATTTGGTCATAAATTAAGCGTCATATGGGGATGCCCTGGTAATATTTCAATATAGCAATTAGCAGTTTGCTAATTACATTTTTATATTTGGTCAATCGCGTTATATTTTTTATTTCATTTGCCATATTATACCTTTAAAAAAAATAAATTTGTGTACCTGTACAGAGCACCTAGAGCAGTTCTGAAAAGTCGGCGCCTGTGGACAGATACAAATGGAAAACTGTCTCAACAACGTCCCAAGAAATTTTAATATTTTTAAATAAAGCGAAATAAGTTTGTCGGCAGTCTTAGCCTGACAAATTATAAATAAATCAAGCCGTCAAATTCCGAAAAAAAAACAATTGTTTTCGAGTTATTGATATTAAAGTTTATATATTGCAATAACTCAGCTTTTTCAAATAGACTATTTGAAGGCGATTTGATAATATGATATATTGACAATCATACAATGTCTTATATATAACATATAATTGAAAACACTCATTGAAAATAAAACCTGTATCTATCTAGAACGTAAGAAATAATCGAAATAATCAAGTACACATTCTAATACCAATACGGCAATATTAATTAAATTTAGTGACATGCATATATGTGTAAAAGAAAAAGAGATTCAAAAAAATAAAATGCTATTCATGGTGTTTTATAAAACATAACTTTTGCTCACCAACCTTTTCTGTAAACCCTAAATATAAGAATATAGAAATATAGATCAAGTTACATACGATACAGGAAAACGTGGACACAAGAAAACGTAGATATAATGCAGAACTCTTTAAATATAAATTTTGATATATTTTTAAAATAATATTAAGTAATACGTCACAAATTATTTATAGTACTAACCTAGCATGATGCAGAAGAACACTAAAGAACAGAATAAGGAGGGTGCAAAAACTTAACACCCCCATAATTCCACACTAACACATCTACAGTAATCAAATGATCATTGCAAAATAAATTGCAAATACTATTTTAAGTTTATTTAGCAAGATTTATGTGTTCCAGTAGCATCGATTATTCGGAACCTCGTAATTTTAAGCGGCAAATAACTAGACCAAAATTATTTGAAAAAATAAGTCACAAACTAATTAAATTCCACTAATAGTGCTTACCTTACACTTACACTTACCTTACACCTTAAAACAATAACTGTCTTTTTTAGGGAGACAGCAAAGTCTAGCAATGGTTATTGCATGACAAGAAATTTTTTACGAGCCATTTTAAAAAAGCTCTACAGAAGACTAAAACCTGCTACCAATTTTTCAGAAATAAAAAATAAACAGCAACAACAGTACCTTGCGAGGTCATCGCTGCTTGTAAATAATTTGCAATGTTAATGATGTATTACTTCTTCCACGTGAAATCCATTATTTCTTAAACAAGGAGCAAAATATATTTTTTTCAAAAGATCAATAAGATACCCCAAATAAAATCTTGGAAAAGCTCAGCATATTGAGCGAAACGTCGATTTAATGTTTTAATGTGAAGAATCGTGTTTTCTTGTTAACCTATCCCCAAGAATATATATATACATATATATATATATATATATATATATATATATATATATATATATATAGTTAAAATAATGTTTTTCTTGGACCTCTTTGTATATTGTTAAATTGTGTATTCTTGGGATATGATCCTTTAGTTTAAAAAATAACTACATTAAGGAAGTAGCACAAATCTTTATTATTGACGTTTCGGCCGTACGTTCAGGCCTTTTTCAAAATCTACAAGAGATAAACCTGTCAGAAAGAGTTTTAAATTTTAACTTATTGCTAGGACTTACACAAATAGTAAAAAGAAACTTGAGGAAATCTCTGTGTTTCGGTCATAGTAATCCATTTAGTCACGTCACAGACATTGCACACATATAGTATTAAAATTCATTTTATTAAAAATCACAGATCAAAACATGGTAACGCATTGGAAGACAAGACAAGACGTTCACCTTTACATATCATTAGACGTACCTGATACAGTATGCAAAATAATTGTGGTTTTTTGTTTTATAAATATTTTATGGCAATCCGCACATATTTGTAATACAGATTGATATTTTACGAGGCAGGGTTTAATATTGATATGTTTTAGAAATTACCAATGGTTTTTTTATGTGATATTTATTTTTGAGAATAGATATATAATTGTGTATGGATTTAATAATAGATATATAATTATGGATTTTTTTAAAAGATTTTTTTTTTTGGTTTATTATACACAGATTTTAAATCTGTATAATATCGAATCCGTTGGTCAGTGAGCACAGTTCAATCACAGTATATCTGATATACATTATTTTCGTTGCAATAGTTTAAGTTTAACTTGGTGCAGAATCTTGGGCGCGAACGCGTGGTAGCAAATTCTTGATATTCGGCAGTAATAGTAGTATCGTAGTTTCCGAGGCTTGACGTCCGAATCTATACCTGTTATTCTGAACTTAGAGATCTGATCCCTGACAATGTACTTTAGGTTATTTCCCTGTTGATATGACCTGATCTTGGATGGACATCGTGGATCCCTTGGTCTCCGTGTACATCTGCTCCGAGGTGAGTCACTAATTTGACGCGGTATTGTAAACATGTTCCTAGTGAGATAAGTGGGATGGCGGTGACCATGGAGGCAGTTCTGACTTGCAAAATTAGTCGGTATTGTATAAGCTGAACAGGTTTTGACCTATCTCTTCACTGACTCCACAGTCTTTCTGAAGAAATAAATACCTAGTTTTGAAATCTGTTATCCTAATTCCTTAATCATATCCGCAAATCCGTTGTATTACGCTGGTGATGCTTTTGTGCCGCAGTCAATTCATATTGCGTTGAATATTGTTGACATCCTAGTGTCTTAGTTCTGTATTTGATCTTTGGTGGCTCTGAACACTTTGAAATAATCCGTGTATAAAACATCATGTAATATTGTAACTTCAGTATTCTTATTACGAAGCCTGCTTCTGTAGTGGAATTAAGGGGTAACGATAGTAGGTTCACTTATAGTCAGAACCGTAACAGTCTGTACAAGTCACTCTGAAATATGTTCGGAAATATGCCTTTTCGAATGAGGACAGTTTTTGTCTCATGGCAGTGGCTAGAAGCCACTTGAAGTCATATTTCGGTTTTCCGGGTTGACATTGTATGATCTAAAAATATCACAATATTAATATTAAGAGCGTTTTTGCAAAAAATCTTCTGGAAAATAACAATGCATTAGATCTTGATGAGCACATATTCTAGAACAAAAAGCTGTACTGCTGGCAACGGCCCGAACAATTCGGAGATTTGTGGGGTCGGCAGAAGAAAGAAGACTTACTTAAACTGTTACATAAATAGTGAACACCAGAGCTGCAGGCTTATTTATAGAACCCATTTGGAGAGTTAAATGATCCCTTTTAAACAGCCATCAATTCACTTTTTAGTTAGGCTTTCGCCATCTCGACTCTACCTCTTTTCTTTGGCATTTAAGTATATATAACATGCCTAAGAGTGTTGTTTTAAACCACATACATTATATAGATATATATATATATATATATATATATATATATATATATATATATATATATATATATATATATATATGTATATATATATATATATATATATATATATATATATATATATATATATATATATATATATATATATATATAAACATATTTCTAAATTCTAAATTATACAACGCTTTATTGTGTATATTAGTATAATATTAATTCGAAAATAATAATTTGCCGCAATTATAGTGAACAGAACTATCAAATTAAAATTAAAAAGTTGTGGGTGGGAGTACGCCACAAGAGCACAGGAAATTCATATCAAAAGTGAACTTTGCAGGTCTTGATATCTATTATACGAAGGAGAGAAATTGACGTAACAACTATCGCGATAACAGTCTGCAAATTATGAAAATAACACAATAAATGTGTCAATCATGATAAACTATATTTCGTGAACTAGAATTCAAAACAGGGACCTTTTTTGTAAGGGTTAATATTTGACATTATACAAAAAATTTCGCTTCTTTTTCTTATCGATTAAAATATGTAATAAAAAACAAAATTAGACGAAAAAAATTAATATTTGTCCTAACGAACAAATACTGCTTAAAAGTTTTTTTGGCTGAAAGTGCTGAGCTTTTTCAAGACTTTATTTAGGCTTGCTTGATTTCTAAAATTTTTTTTCTTCCATTAAAAAAAAACACGCATGCGTCTTTGTATTTAATTTCCTGTATTTTTTTTAATGCAAGAAAAAAAAATTTCAGAAAACAAACAAGCGAGTCTTGAAAAAGCTCAACACCATGAGCCAAACGTTTACCTGATTGTGTTTCATTATTAACCTAGACCCAAGAAAATAAGATTTCCAGGTATATATATATATATATATATATATATATATATATATATATATATATATATGATAGTATATTTTCATTCCACGTACACCAACGTCCTAACAAGAAAATGATCCTTGTTTGGAACATGTTCTGCATCACATCAGACACAATTATCCATTTTAGTCAAACGACGTTCGCTATTTCGCTCTTATTAGAGCTCATCAGGCCGCCATAGACTAGCGAGCCCCGTGTAGGGCAAAGGCACAAAATGAAATCACAAAAACAACTACTCCGCTGGCTAATACCACGACTGGTATTGAATTACATTGTGACTGCTGGCTTTCGGTGGGAGCATTAAATGATAGTATATTTTCATTCCACGTACACCAACGTCCTAACAAGAAAATGATCCTTGTTTGGAACATGTTCTGCATCACAGCAGACACAATGATCCATTTTAGTCAAACGACGATCGCGATTTCGCTCTTATTAGAGCTCATCAGGCCGCCAAAGACTAGCGAGCCCCGTGTAGGGCAAAGGCACAAAATGAAATCACAAAAACAACTACTCCGCTGGCTAATACCACGACCGGTATTGAATTACATTGTGACTCCTGGCTTTCGTTGGGAGCATTAAATGATAATATATTTTCATTCCACGTACACCAACGTCCTAACAAGAAAATGATCCTTGTTTGCAACATGTTCTGCATCACAGCAGACACATATATTATTTATATATATATATATATATATATATATATATATATATATATATATATATATATATATATATATATATATATATATATATATATATATATATATATATATATATATATATATATATATATATATATATATATATATATATATATATATATATATATATTTATAATATAAGGCTCTGGAAATCCTGACCATGCACTTTTTTTTGTCCCGAATGCCTAAGTACCGAGGTTGGCATAAGTGAGGAGAGAGAAAGTTTATTGATGCGGGATATAAAGACTTTCAGATTAGGGGAATATTCCCTAACATCAAAATCAATAAAGATGGATTATATTTCAGATAAATTAACATACCTCGACCAGCAGATTTTTGTAAAATATCCAATAAATGTTTCTTGTTGTGATTTATCTGTCAATAAACCCCAAGTCCGTTTAGCTTGACCTATAAATTATTATTTATTATGAAAATACTCTCTGACGGGTAATTAAGAGTGCGGGGGCGCTGCATCTTGCTGAAATCTGGGTCATAGTCCGTATCGACGTCTTCTGTAGTTGCTACAGTTGTAGGTAAAACACTTTCTTCCAACAGCTGCAAGTATAAGCGTCCGGTGGAGTTTCATTAATAAAAAATGCCGTTCAGAAAAAATACAAGTAATTTGATTGCATTTGAAATAAATGTAATATTTCTTCACAAAACTATAATCTGCGATTTAGATCATCTAATTCTTGTACAAGGTGAACTTTGTTGGGGTCAGGCACATAGCCAGAAATTCAGTTCGGGGGGGAGGGGGTCAAACCAAAAATTAATTTGGGGGGCCAAACGGTCAAATATCAGGAAAATTAGTAAACAGCATGTCTATAACAAAATATGTTTAAAGTTTCGGGGGGGGGGGTCCAGACTCCCCCCCAAGTTACGTGCCTGGTTGGTCGAAAATTTAAGTTTTTTTTTACAGTTTCGTGAACTGTTAATTTAACTACACGAACATCATCAGCTACTACTCGAAGTGATTGCTTCGGTTGAACAGCAAATGTTCCTAGAACTTGGATTTCAAGATCTTCAAATTTAACAGAAGAACGGCCAGAGGGGGAGATCATCTCAATGCTAAAAGTTGGTACGAACTTGGAAACGTTTTTCACATTGCAAAAACTGGTCTATTTGGAAAAACTTCATTGAACAGTCTGGCTGCCCCATTATAATTTGGATTGCATTACATTTCTACTTTATCTTCATTAGTATGAACTATAAGGAAATGAAAGAAAACGAAAAGAATTAAGTAGAAATACCACAAATGCAAAAGCTTTAAGCGTTAGTACACACCGATCGACATAAACTACCATTTGTTGTTGAATTTCTTCCAGAACCCAGTAACCACATGTTAAAAACAATTTTTATCAATAACAACGACAATAGACGAAATTTCATTTTTTGCCACAATTGTAAAATTCGATATAGGATTGCTTTTAAAATTCAAAAATCACCTCCTCCCGCCACCCCTCAAATCGGATGGAGAAGCTTAAGTAGATATATTGAGGAATACAAATTACATCGATTTGCAAGAGGGATGGTTGTTCATATTAAACACCCTTGTTCAAAGTGTACATATAGAATATCCAAACATACATTCACCTAGTATAACTAAAAATATATGTAACAAAATGCCTGACGTAACTCGTGATGCACCTGAAGAGGCTACATTCAAAAAGCAATCCAACACTCCAAAATACCACCCAAATACCCAAAATACCAAAATAGAATTTCATATATTTTTTGGATTTAATTCCCCCTAGGCTATTGGCGTAGTTAGCTGAAACAGCGATTAAATTTCACGGGGATGGGTTACCCCCGAAATACGGATATTATACCGTAGTATGGATTTCTCATTTAATTATTATTATTATAAATAGGCCCGGACGTAGTGAAGGTTGGGCAGGGGGGATTTGCTTCCGATCCTGAAGCAATAGGATACACATTTTTGAAGAACTGCTAGAACAAATTAGTAATAATTGTGATAATGTAAGCGATGATGCAACAGCAGGTCAGAAACGCGTCAATACTTCACACAACTGG
Source organism: Kuschelorhynchus macadamiae (assembly GCA_030620095.1). Taxonomy (NCBI): domain Eukaryota; kingdom Metazoa; phylum Arthropoda; class Insecta; order Coleoptera; family Curculionidae; genus Kuschelorhynchus; species Kuschelorhynchus macadamiae. The sequence goes on from JAUTXW010001055.1 coordinate 190,046, forward strand.
TGAAGATTTTGATAAAAAATATAAAACAACAATTCTGTACCTTGTTATAAATTCTAACCGGGTAGTATTCACTATCATAATAGTTTCAACCAATGACGGCTCCTAAGGGGCGGCAGGGTCGGCCGGGCCGTACTAGAAAATACAGGGAAATTTCTCTTTTTAAAAAAGTTGGTACATATTTTTCAAAAATAATTTTGCAAGCATCCTAAAAACGCATAAGACCAAAATGTAGTTTATTATTTCCTGGGCACATAGCAAAATAGGTAGCTATCCCTATTATCGTTGCTTGACTAACACGCAAATAACGCCATTAACAGCAGTCCGTGAACCACCGTTGACAGATATTCTAATATATTTATTAAAGACGGTGGCCCGGCAAGCCGATTCCATCGTCTTACATGCTAGACTTCAGCTACTAATTCACGCGGTACGTAGTACGTTCGCATACATCCCACTGCTATAACGTTCGTCGTAGCTTATATCACCCAACACCGGCCCGTCTCGATGTTGTCATATCCCCGGAAGTTTTCCCAATTGAATATTACCATTTTCAAGTATTAATTGTAATTATTATAAAATGAATTAATTTGTTAGTTCTTTACATTAGTCATTACTAATTATGGTTAATATATTATATTAGTAATTTTCACTCCATGTTACAAGTTTAAATGTGGTGACGAAATGTGAAGTGAATATTTTAAAATATCATTTGCAATATGTTTTAAAATTCGGCCGGCCGCATCGTGGTTCTTTCTGGACAATATATTTTTTGGTTGGGTATGTAGCTTTCCTCTTAAGGCGAGATACAATAAAATATCAAAATTATTAATTAAAAAAAAAGTTTGTTAATATATGTTATTGTAAATGGTATGAGAACAACATAAATACCCATATTTTTTATCATACTTGTTGTGGCATAAGCGAAAAAAACAGCCTCTAATAAATAGTTAGAGAATCACGTCCAATTTTTTTCCTGGAGCAAATGTATTATTTACATTGTTTATATTTACATCAATACTCTATCTACGGATATGCAAGAGTCCTAATCCAACAGGTCGCTCTTGTGCTATAGAGTTTCCTAGCCAAGTTTTTAATCGTAATTTTCACGTAAAAATATGTAAATTACACATGATGTTTGACCGGTCTGGGGGGAGGGGCGTAATTATTTCATTACCCCGTCACCGTAAAACCGCCCTTCATTGGCCTTGAGCCTCGGCCGACCGTAAATTTTAGAGTACGAGCCGTCACTGCTTTGAACATATACTATGACAAACAAATAATGACAATGAAATACAAAAACACCAGCACAGATAATTAACATTAATACCTCTAATACAAAGTTGCAAAAATAAACTGGTTAAAACTCGAAGCGTCCTAGCTTTCACCCCATTTTCAAAATTGTTTACCTTAAAAAGTATCATGCGGATTTTGATGACTTTGACTTTTTGGACTGATTGGTTAACTGGCTTTCAATCGAGGTATCAATTTAATGTGTAATGTCAGACGTCTATATTTCTACTTTAAACATTTTTTTACATAATTTCTTATCCGTATTAATACAGAAGTGTTCACATATATTTTATACATCATATATTCATAACATCTACTCCTAAGATAAAATTTATATTTTTGAGTTCACACTTTCAAAATTCATAATGTTATTATAAAACACCTATAGTCATAAAAATTGACTTGCTGGAATTAGAAACTTTAAACTCATGGATCTCTGTTATGATCATGAATATCAACGGGTTAGTTATTTTAAATGATTTTCCTACTAGTAGTTATGCAGAAAATTAATTAATTAATTAATTAATTAATATTAATAAGTACTACTTCTGGCCAGGAGTCGATAACGATGTTCGAAATTTTGTTAAAAAATGCGACATGTGTCAGAAATAAAAACATTCGAATCGTTATATCAAAGAATCACTGGAAATTACTTCAACAGCAAATTTCTCCTTTCAAAAGGTGTATTTAGATATAGCACGACCGTTACCTAAAGATATAAATAATTTTTTGTATATTCTAACTATATTCTACAAATATGTAGAAGCATATCCTCTTAAGAGTAAAGACGCCCAATCGATTGCAAAATCATTTGTTGATAACTTTATCCTAAGATATGGTATTCCACATGAAATTGCTACTGATGAATTTATCTCAAATACCATGGCGAAATAAAACTAAATTCTATGATTAGTGTTTTAATTATATTCATGTTTTACTTTATTTCTATCTGGAATAGGAGCGCCTCAATCTCAATACCTTATTATCTTTATTATTTAGCCTGTATATGAGACTATATATATATATATATATATATATATATATATATATATATATATATATATATATAATAATATATATAAATTTCAAGATGCCGCTCTTGGTTTGATTGTTACACTTCCGTCCGTTAAAAACACACTGTGCCGACAAAGGAATTACAAAATTTCCAAAGTCTCGAAAAAGAAAAAGAAATTCCATTTATTTTTTACCTTTTCAGCTACTCAAAATTTTTAAATACAGTTTTTATTGTTCCTTGTAACTTTTAGTCTCACAATTTTGACAGCTGTCAAAAAAAAATTTTTCGTTCTGATTTCTGAAATTTTTAAAATTTTTAGATGTGGTTTTTCATAGTTTGAATTTATATCAGAACGATGTTTTGGCGGCTGCCAAAAAAAATCTAGTTTCTGTAACTTTTGAGCAGTTACTTTTCTTTAGATCAAATTTTTACATATTTTATGAAAATGTATTTTATAATTACATGCCCATATTTTTGAATTTGCAAAGTTTACGACAAACGGTGTGGTATCTAGCCAAAATTGTAGGTTTTGGGCAATCGAAAATCCCAACTGTGTAATTAATTGTAAAAACCAATACAGTGAAAAAGTGAACGTGTGGTGTGGCATGGAATTACCTTTAGCGCAGAGACAAAATTTATTAGATGGTGCCCCCGCACATAATTCTCTGACCGTTCGAAACTTTTTAAATGCAATTTTCCCAATGAAGTGGATAGGTAGAAATAGTCCTTTAGAACCATGGCCTCCCAGATCGCCGGATATTACCCCTTGTGATTTTTTTCTGTGGGGGCACTTGAAAAATAAAGTATATGCTACTCGGCCGCCTAATAGAGAGCAACTTTCTGTTAAAATTAGGCAAGCGTGTCAGGAAATTACCCCCCAAACTTTACGAAAAGTGAATGGACGCTTAAAAAGAATTATTGAAAAGTGTATTGTGTTAGAAGGTAATTTTGTTATCGCAGTTAGAACTAAACAACTTATAAAAAAAATTGACTCAAATAATTTTTTTTTCTGCTAAAATGAGCTCTTGAGATTTTGAAAATACGAATTAAAGAGTTCTTGGGTATGCTGATCCTAAATCTGATAAAGAAAATCATCTAAAATAAGCCCTAATATCATTTTTCCGAAAAATCAACCCCTTTTCACCTCTCAACACCGCACGCCAATGGTAAATAAAAATATTCAACATGCCAAATACTTCAATTTCCTAACATACACTCACCATCCAAATTTGAATCAAATCGCATTATTAATAACTGAGGTGTTAGGGTGTATTCATGAAAAGCAGGACACACTGTATATATATTTATATATATATATATATATATATATATATATATATATATATATATATATATATATATATATATATATATATATATATATATATATATATATATATATATAATTCCAGTTTTGTGTAGCAGATACCTTATAATCTGATTAAATCTTAGAAAAAATTTACAGAAGAAGTCACCCATAGCAATAACAATAATAATCTCACATCGACATTTAGTCTGAAAATTTCTCTGTCCCATATATGTTTACTGTTTTTATTTTACTATTGTGGATTGTCATAGTAAACGTCGTGTTAAATGTACTTACGTATAATGACTAAAACTAATTTGTGTTTTATGATAAATTGTCCAGGAAATTATAGTTTATGACTGAAGCAATGCATTTTGCTAGATTGATTGTTCTTAGGTAAGTGAAAGTAAAAAATTGTACAATACATAACATGATTTAATAGTTAAAATTTTTTTAGTTTCTAACTTCAATGCATTCTGAAGAAGGTCAAAATAGACCGAAACGTTAATAAATATCTGAATAAGAACATAAAAACATCTTACTTTTACAAGGACCCTAAGAAAATTCCAAGAAAATAAAAAACTATATATATATATATATATATATATATATATATATATATATATATATATATATATATACATATATACATATATATATATATATATGTATATATATATATATATATATATATATATATATATATATATATATATACATATATACATATATATATATATATATATATATATATATGTATATATATATATATATATATATATATATATATGTATGTATATATATATATATATATACATATGGTGTATTTTATTATATTTATTATATAGTCAATGTATCGTCATAAATTAATTGAATTTCATACTCTTCCATATTCCATGCCAGGAAAATAAGAATTTTTATTTTTTTTATAAAAAAATAAGAATTTTTTAATAGCCAGGGAGGTGTAATATAATAATGCATAATAATCTTGCTGGAAATACTTCTTTAATTCCATTAATCACTGCTTTTTCATATTCAATGTGTACTTATTTATTCTTCTTTGTGTACTACAAAAAGTATAGTGGTTTTTATCTGGAAGCAAATCAATATAGCAGGAACAATAAAATTGTTGTTAGGTTAGTGCTTGCTAGCTAGATCCATGTGTATATCGATGGGTTCTTGACAAAACATCGTAAGCCACATAATATCTTCGGTTTTTTAAAGAAAAACAACTTTATTTCTGTACATTTCAAAAGTTCTGTTTAAAAATAAAGCAACTCTATTAATTATTAACTTTTAAAATTTACAGGAATATTGTTGTTTGTTTAAAACACGTTTAAGATAATTATGTCACTTACGATGTTTTGTCAAGAACCCGTCGATATGTGTATTGTGTATGGTTGCTCAAAAAAAGAAGTTCAATATTTAAGTGTTGTAATTTGGTTCCTTTTGTAAACAGATGTTTTTGTTCTCGGAAAGAATAATAATTATTATACATCGTTTATTAGAACAAATCCTCACAATATAAATGGAATTTCTTTTTCTTTTTGAGACTTTGGAAGTTTTGTAATTCCTTTGTAGGTACAGTGTGTTTTTAACGGACGGAAATGTAGGTAGCTCAACAATCAAACTAAGACCGGCACATTGGAATTTCCTTAGTTCCTGCTTGTAGAGCTGGGATACTGGAAGTACGTCTTGACGGGTATGCTTAATCTTTAATAAGCCGTCCTCTGCTTTATACCTGGCAATATTGGGAAAATCCAAGTTGAATTTTTGTTCCAGCATTTAAATAAAAATGTGTCTTCCAAATATTAAAGTTCTGTTGTTTCGTTAAGTTTCAACCACTTAAACTGCTGACGTAATCGCTTGCAAATCTTTTTAGCGAAATGACAACAAACTCATATATGGTCTACTATATATCTTATTTTGATATTGGAAAGTTTTTACTTTGTATGATCATTTTTGCTTTATATGATCATTTGTCCCTTCGGACCCGCTGTTGTTTTTTATAATATTTGTAATGAAAGGACGTGCGAAACAAGACTAACAAATTTTAGTTTTTAACCTATCTACTGAAGCCACAAAAAGAGCGGATGATATAAAGGATGTAATTACATTTTATTTTTTTACGAGACGCAGGGTGTAAATATAAACCCTCTACAAGCTTTTTATTGAAAGATAGTAAAAGTGTTAAATACGAAAGTTTTAATGTTTTTTTTGAACCGCTAGGAGTGGCTAAAAAACAAACAAATGACACCTAGAAAGTAGAGACATGAGTATCGACTTTATTATAATAAATGGTATGTATACCATGTATAATTTTGTTTCATTAAATAGATCTTTTCTTTTTGATTATAAATATTATCTACCGTAAAATGGAGCGAAGTTGTACGGTTTGGCACTTTATAGGGCAACCACTACAATTCAGATATGTAAAAACGAGTGCTAATATATAAAATATTATGGGTATAGGTGTATGCTTAAAACAGGTGAAGTATTTATCGTAATAATTGTTGAGGTTTTTACCAGCTTTACGCCCTATGACATAATTAGGGCCTGTTTTCTATATCATGGTTACGTATATTTTCCTTTTTGTGTTAGTGGTCACATTGTGCAGAAAGTGTTTCAATTACCACATCAGCATATTACATGTTTATAAGTTTGTTAAAACAGTTTCAACAATATTATACATTGTTCGTTGGTCTTATTATGCATTACCATATTAAACCTCCCTGGCTATTAAAAAATTCTTATATTTTTATAAAAAAAATAAAAATTCTTATTTTCCTGGCATGGAATATGGAAGAGTATGAAATTCAATTAATTTATGACGATAAATCGACTATATAATAAAATACACCAGATATATATATATATATATATATATATATATATATATATATATATATATATATATATATATATATATAGCGGTTCAAAAAAAAAAAAAAACATTAACACTTTTACTATCTTTCAATAAAAAGCTTGTAGAGGGTTTATATTTACACCCTGCGTCTCGTATTAAAATAAAATGTAGTTACATCCTTTATATCATCCGCTCTTTTTACGGCTTCAGTAGGTAGGGTAAAAACTAAAATTTGTTAGTTTTGTTTCGCACGTCCTTTCATTACAAATATTATAAAAAGCAACAGCGGGTCCGAAGGGACAAATGATCATATAAAGCAAAAATGATCATATAAAGTAAAAACTTTCCAATATCAGAATAAGATATATAGTAGGCCATATATGAGTTTGTTGTCATTTCGCTAAAAAGATTTGCAATTTAAATAAAAATGTGTCTTCCGAATATTAAAGTTCTGGCTTGCTTCGTTAAGTTTCAACCACTTAAACTGCTGACGTAATCGCTTGCAAATCTTTTTAGCGAAATGACAACAAACTCATATATGGCCTACTATATATCTTATTCTGATATTGGAAAGTTTTTACTTTATCTTTTTGAGCAACTATACACAATACACATATCGACGGGTTCTTGACAAAACATCGTAAGCGACATAATTATCTTAAACGTGTTTTTAACAAACACAAAAATATTCCTATAAATTTTAAAAGTTAATAATTAATAGAGATACTATATTTTTAAACATAGAACTTTTGAAATGTACAGAAATGGTGTTGTTTTTGTTTAAAAAAGCGAAGATATTATGTGGCTTACGATGTTTTGTCAAGAACCCATCGATATACACATGGATCTAGCTAGCAAGCACTAACCTAACAACAATTTTATTGTTCCTGCTAAATTGAGTTGCTTCCAGATAAAAACCACTATACTTTTTGTAGTACACAAAGAAGAATAAATAAGTACACATTGAATATGAAAAAGCAGCGATTAATGGAATTAAAGAAGTATTTCCAGCAAGATTAATAAAATAATGCAATTTCCACTTCAATCAAGCTCTAAGGAAAAAAGTGCAAGAAGTAGGACTGATTACAGCTTGCAAAAAAAAACGAAGATATATCATTTTCGCATGTATCCAGGTTTGGCACATTATCAGTGTCAAGAATGAATTCAAATATCAGATGATGCCCAATGGAACAAACTGGATAATAATATAGTGACGATCGTGCGAAAATTACCCAAATGAGCCATTGAATGTAAATGTTTGTGTGTTCAGCCTAGAAGTAAACAAACACTTCATCCTACATGTCAGTGAACTACGAGATGTGTGCAGAATAATTAGGATGATTCCCACTGCACATATAATGCCGATGTATCGACCCTTTAGAATTAGTCTTTAGTCTTATAATAGATGAGTTAACGTAAAGTCGGTTAGTTTTGTTGTACAGGGTATTTAATTAGTGTTATTTGTGTTTGTTATAAAGCGAACTCGTAACAATTGGTGTCGGAAGTTAGATATTGACTAAAAATTAGTGAGAAATTTAGAGTACAGGATTGCGACAAATTGAGTAAATATATTTTGAATTTTGAAGACATCTGTATTTCAACCAGAAGGAGAGTGTTAAGAATTATTCCCGGACGTGATCATCTACCTGATTGTGACTACATTCTGATTTTTCGAAGCGCTTCTACAGTTTTCTATTTGGGAACCAAACAAGATCCGAAGTTGTTATTGTTCCATCGTGTCCTAGACCTCAAAAAGACCTTATCACTGCCATTTCCAGAAAATTCTACAACATTCTATTTCAGAACCTTATAAGAACTTACTAGAACATTCTATCTCCAAACTAATAAAGTATCGTCAAGAGATATACAGACCCAGCTTAAAACTAGGACACAGAAACCTTCAAGAATTTGAATCTGACGTTAGATAGTTAATAACACAGATCAGGTGAAGACATATAGGAATGGATGGTAGTGTCCGCATTTGTGGATGAAAAAGTAGCGACGCACTTTATAATTCGAAGCTGTGTTTAATGTCCCAAAACTTGAAACTAGAAAAACCATCCTATAATATGCAGATATGCAGGAATGAGGAAAGGATTTCAGGCAGTCCTAAGTGAGGTTCGAAAAAGTCTAGACGTTATAAGCAAATAGAATACTGCCGTTGGCGGAAACATACAAAGAGAATGTCGTGTGAGGATATCGTCGTTGGACAACGCCATATAGCCCTATCCCTTGGCAAGGAAATTAGTCGACGTTAGAATGCGAAGCCCCCAATCGTTTCCATTAGAAGTAATGGGAGTAGTCGACAGAAAATTCATATGGAATACAGTGGACACCGGAGGTGCAGTTTCTCTAGTTAAAAGAAATCTTGTCGAAGCTAAAGGAGTAAAACCACTTGAAGAAAAACTATTGTTGCGCACCGTAACAGGGGAGTAAGTGCCTGTATACGGAAAAATTAGTGCTTGGCTTTTACTTGGCGCTACTTTGATTCACTATGAAACAATGGTGATCGATAGAAGAGGAGTTCATTCTCGGAATGGATTTGATTACAGAACATGGCTTATCGTTTGACCCAGAACTTAACATCGTAATAATTGGAAACGAAGAATTGGTTTTGGCTAACGAAAAGGATGTCTGAACAATATAGATTATAACTTCTGAAACCTTACAAATACAGAGCAGCACAGAAATAATTGTCCAGGGTAAACTAAAGACACATACTGGATGCTGTGTTGGACTGGTACAGCCATCAATTGACAGCAAGCAAGGGAAATACTTGATCGAAAAAACCCTAGTACGAATAGATAATAAGTTTTTGTACGAGTCGCTAACATCTGTCCCAGCTTCAGTAAAATTAATAAAGGAAATGTAACTACGACCTTCGAACCAGTCAAACAAATAATTAATTGTGATATACACAAATTTGATTCGCAAAGCGAGATAATCAAGCTAACTAAGGATCTTTAAAAAATGATGGAAAATCATGGAGTCATCTGTAAAAAGAAGAGTTTCACAAGACCAAGGATTTTATGTTAAATGAAGGCGACATTTGAAACCGGGGACGACCAAACCGGAAGAACAAATTTAGTAAAGCACAGAATCAATATTGAAGACGAACATCCGATTAGACAAGCGCCACAAAGGATGCTAATTGCAAAACAAGAGCAAGTTGCAAAACACGTCAACAACATGCTTCAAGATGGGGTTATCGAAAAATCAAATAGCCCATAATCAGCATCTGATTTTGTATGGACTACCGCAGACTTAATGACGTCACTCATTACCGAGAATTGACGAAGTGGTTAGAATCACTTCGTCAGGATCCAAATGGTTTTTCACCTTAGATTTAAAGTGTTGATATTGACAAAGGGCTATTCAAGAAGAAAACAAGGTGAAGACTGCTTTTAATACTGGTAGCGGTTCGAACTAATTCAAAGTAATGCCTTTTGGTCTGTGCACTGCTCCCGCCACTTTTGAGATACTTATGAAATATGTCTTAAGAGGTCTTACTTGGAAAACCTGCCTGGGGTACCGAGACGGTGTGATGGTAAGGGGTCAATAATTCGAAGATCATCTGAAAAACAACAGCGCATATTTGAAATTAAAGAAACGTGGTCTTAACAAAAGAAAATGGAATTCTTGTGACATGTTGTTTCTGAGGAAGGAATTCAGGCAGACGAAAAAAAGAACGAAACCATAAGAGATTGGCCAACACCCAAAGACAAACATGAACTTCGAAATTTCTTAGTATTATAAAAATTGCAGCTCCACTACATACATTAAAGCTGCCTACAACTGGACTTCAGAATGTAGTACTGCATTTAGAACAGCTTTATGTTCTAGTCCAATACTAGTTTTCCCTTAAGAACATGAGATATTTATTTTGGACACAGATTCAAGCAATATGGGCATTGTAGCTGTTTTGTCACAAGTCCAACAATCTCAAAAATATATTATAGAGTACTACAGATACACATCTAAACCTCAACATAACCATCTAAAGAAAAGAATTATATGCCATCGTTAGAGTAGTTGACCATTCCATAAATATTTGTATTGGTGAAAATTCCTGATTAGAACGAACCATGCTCCATTAAAATGGCTTATGGAAATAAAAAATCAGAAGGGCAGCTTCCCAGAAGCTAGAAAAGTTACAACTGTATGACTTCCAAATTAAATATCAACCCGGGACAACATAAAAACGCTGATGCCTTATCCAGACGTCCATGTAAAAAAAGACTGTAAGCATTGTTAGATCAACGGGAAGGATATATTTAGAAACAAATCTACGAATTTTCAAAAAATCAACGGACTTACGATTAAGCCAAACCACGCGCGGTCAACAGAGGAATGGTGATCAGATCAGCTAGAAGAGTCTAATATTGGTTTAATTTTGCGCCAGAAAGAAAGTATCGAAATTAGACAAAAATGAAGAGAAACCTCTGATAATAGCATTGCATTCAAGATGCTGTAGGCTCAATGGGATTCATTTGTAGTTGAGGATGGATTGCTGAAACGAGTCTGGGAGAGCGCTGATTGAAAAACCACTAAAATGTAATTTATAGTTCCCAGAAAAAGAATCCCGGACATACTAGAAGAACTGCATGGAGGATAATCCGGAGCTCACCTTGGAATAAACAAAACTAAATAAATTTTGGTTGAAGTCTTCAGTAGACATGGAGTTCCAATGGAACTTCATTCAGATCAAGGACGAAATTAGGAGTCGTTATTAATTGGAGGAAAGTTTGTGAAATCATGGGGATACGAAAAACTAGAACAACACCTCTACATCCTTCATCAGATGGGATGGTGGAACGATTTAATAGAACTAAAGAAGAACACCTATCCAGAATTGTTACCAGAAATTAGCGCGGCTGGGACCAACACCTACCAGTGTTTCCCCAAAAAAAATTACAAAACATCTTCTAAAATGTAATTTTTGAAATAGGAAACCATTAATTTAGTTTATATTAAAAATGCTAAAATATTATCTTAATTATCAAGGCCATAAAAACAATACGAACAATTTAAATGGCTAACAGGGTGTGAAAATATAAGTAAATTATTTGTGGAGACCGGATAAACTTTGCATAATGTTGGATGCATTTTTGGCCCCATTATGTTTTTATCAAAAATAGATAGTTTATTCAGGTTTGGTTACATTGGGTTTAGTGGAAAATACAACATGTGTAAAATTTTTGAGGAAAAATGCGCTGATCAGTCTTTTTTTAAATAAATGTCAATTTTGACAGGATAAATTGATTATAAATCACGTGACTAACTTTTTTATTCTCATTTAGCATTATTTTTCAAACTGTTTGCCAAATGAAATTTCACTTAAATCAATTATTAAAAAAACCCATATGATTCGGACCTTACTGATTATATAGAGGCGGGTCTCCGATTCAATGTGACAGCTAATATCTTTATTGTCTCACGAAACACAAAGTTTGTTTTCAACTAAAATGTATAGATAATTTAAAGAGCTATAATTAATATTTAATAATTATTATACAGGGTCCATCGAAAATTCAAGACAATAGAAAGTTGTTTTTTAAAATACACACCGTGTACATTTGTAAATATTTTAACTCTACGGTAAATTCTAGACCTATTTGTAGTACAATGACTTATATATACTTAACTTTGAGAGTTTTCAAACTAAAGGCATATTTTATTACACCATACAATCTTAAAACGTTTTATTTTATTACAGCAACAAAGAATGCGTTGAAATTGGTGTTTATTAGAACAATGCAAGCATTAAACCAACGAGTAAGTTATCTGGAACAAGCTTAATGTTACGTGCTTCTTTAATAATGTTCTTTAAATCATCTAAATTTTAAGGGGATTTTTAAAATATTCGCAAAGAAAGAAAAAAATTGAAAGTCGTCAGGTCTGCAGGCCACTAACTAATGCACTTATTTTTTATTATTATGTTTTCAGTTATTTGTTTTCTCCTTCTGTTTAGTCATTCGATTGCCATCTAAGCAGGAATGTACTTTTTAATACATGTGTAGTAATTTATACCGAAGCCCAACAAAACTGTCGTCAAGCTGTTTGTATTTTCGCTTGAGGCAACTAGGCAAGCAAGTGCTACAACGAATGATCTTTTTCCTGTTGAACCTAACCTGAGAACAGGGTCACACCCATCCAGTCTTAAGTACACTGCTCATATAGAACATTTTCGAAACGAAAATATGCAAATAAGTTATTTTAGCAAACGTTAAAATAAGTTTCCATTTGTCAAATTGAACGATTGCATAGGAGGAAGGAATTTACTTATGCTGCGAGAGGACCCTACGGGTTCATCTTCTCGTCTCGTCTCGACTTTAAGTATATTAAACTTGTTCAACTAAGATGAAGTTTTAGCTCTAAACACTCACGGCCGTGACAAATTTATCTGTTTTTGTATCGATACCTTCAATTGCGTGACAAATACAATAAATCAATAAATGGCCCTTTTGCAGCGAAGACCATAAACGATACTTAGTTGGTTTTTCTTACATTTTATTAGGTTTTTGTATGCACTAGAAAGAATGCATAGTCAGTTGAATACAGATTTTTGTTTTGAAAGGTTCTTCGATTAAATTATCAGTGTCCTCCCCCCCATGTTCTTGCAAAAATAAAGCAAAAATTATAATTTGTTTTTCCTATAAAACCGTTATATAATGTATACAAGATCTCATTCATTTCCATGCATAAAATACTTTTTATAAAAAGTGTGAGAAAACTAACATCATTAAATAAAATGTTATAAGCGGTTCACAATGAACTAAAAATACTATTTAGTTCATTAGCGGGTCATTATTTTAAGGTTTGCTAACTAACACTAGCACATATAAGAAACAAATTCTGGATTATCAATGGCAAAAAAGCCACAATCTACCTGCACAAACAGTAACACCCTCATCCCCATTCTTCCACAATGACATTAACTATGCCGGGCCAATACAAGTAAGAGTAACAAAAGGAAGAGGGCATAAATCTTACAAAGGGTATATAGCGGTTTTTGTGTGTCTAGCAACCAAGGCAATATATTTTGAAATAGTCGGTGACATGACGACAGACATTTTTGGCCGCATTTCGACGGTTTACATCCCGCAGAAGACAGCCATCCGACGTATACAGTGACAATGAAACCACCTTTATAGGCACCTCTAATCAAATACAAAATGAAGTCCAGAAATCCAAAACACACTCGGCTCAGCCGGTATCAAATGGCAGTTCATTCCGCCACACGCACCAAATTTTGAGAAAATATGGGAAGCCGGACTAAAATCTACCAAACACAACCTTAAAAGAGGAATTGGAAGCAATACATTGACATATGAAGGAAACCATCCTTATACAACAAATCGAGGCATGTTTAAACTCCAGGCCACTTTGCCCAGTAAACGAAAATATAAACGACAACATTGTATTAAACACCAGGACACTTTTTAAATTAATATAAATTAATATACCTATTAAGTTCATATCACTCAGCACTCAACTTTGTGAGTGAAATCAACGACTATTACAGTAAACTGCTCGAAGTCTTATATAGCAGAGGAACTATATATATGACCTTTTGGCTCCATCACATATTAACAAAACAATCGACGAAGCAAACAACAAACTTCCATCCAACTTACGAATCCCCGAACATCCACTAGACAAAAAACAATGTGAAGAACGAAATCAGTCCATACACATTCAGCTTCTTTACAATTGAAAATATTTTAAAATATACATGCACTTTTATAAAATCAGTTACATTGGAAATCAACCATACGTCTTACTGGCCACTAGATATCTCCAGTGACATGTTAGCAGTAGACTACAACAGCCAACTATATTTTCAACAGATCTATGAAGAATTCAAAGCGCACATTCAAAGGTCAAAAATGTATATATATGTTCACCGACATCTGTGAAAAATATCGAAACAAGTCCAACTGCATCATTGATGAAATCTATCAATACCATGACGCATCGCTCTGCCGAACACATGTTCAACACATTTATAACGACCCAACGTACCATGCAGCGGAATCAGAGAAGACGTCCTATTGAACAGTACCGGTATACTACAAATGACGCAAGACTGCGAAATCAAAACTAAACAACATCTAATTACATCAACACGGATAAACGACAAAAGCGAAAAACTAATATACACGGTCAGATAATTTTAACATTTTAAGTAAAGAACAAGAAAGCATTCAACAAAGACTACAAGAGACAGTATGGAAAAAGTTATTACCACATACGTATATATCCAGCGGAGTTACAACAGTCAGCATACTATTAGCAGGAATATTAAATATGGGGAATATGGTGAATGGAAGTCAATGCCGATACAATAAAAAAAACCGACGACCACAACCAGCAAATCAGTAAACCATGACAGAACTTCAACCCTTAGACAGCCCTTCACAAGTGGAGACGGGGAAGAATGTTCAAGCCATAATTTAGATTTTTAATCAAGAACTAATTTCCTTAAAAATTACATATTTAAAATTTTTATTACTACCTAAGAAAATTGTATAAAATTTACATTAACGTTCAAGTTCAATCGATTGAGTAATTGTTCGTACTTAATTTGTATATATAGTTTTTCAGAAAAGGAAATAAACCAGTCGTATAGCATTTTATACTCATTAGATGTATTACTAGTATACAAACCTACAAAAACCTTCCTGGCTCACCGTAGATCGTAGGGATAAATAATACCCTATATCACGAAAGGCAGCATCCTTCACTCCATTTGATACACAAATCTTTCTGTTCCGCATTCGAATGGCGGCTTATTTAGACCGACATATACATCAAACGTACATTTGTGTAATAGTTATGATTGTCTACGGGTAACTCGTGAATTCCCGCCCAGACAGATCACCCCTAGGATGACCTGCGATGTATATGAAGGTTTTTATAAAAAAACGGTTCTTGACTTTTTGTTGTCTCTTAATACAACATAATTAATACCCTCTTGAAAATTAGAGACGATGACTAAAAAAGGTCACACTTATATAATCGCGGTAATGCCTTAAAAAATAAATTATACTTTCAAATTTTTACTTGGGTTATCAACTGCGAGGGGGGGGGTCATTTGTCCCTTTTGTCCCCTCCTAAATACGCCACTGAACTATAGGGTAGGCCGAGGGGGCAAGAGTCCCTTAAAAAAAAAAATCATTTTTTTTATTCCATTTTCCATAATAGCTTTAAAAGAAAAATTGTACACCAGAGCAATTTTTTTTCTTTTTTGGTTACATAAGCAATTTTTTCTCTATAAAAAGTTAATTTAAGGGGCGATAAAAACTCCCTAAAAACAAATTTCAAATTTTGGATATTTTAAGACTGTAAAACACGAAATTTTAATAAATGAACTGTACATATTTTCCAAAAACGGCAAAACAAGACAAAATTATTAGTTTTTGCATGGAAACCTCAACTTGAGAAAACCATTGATACCGAATATAGAGAATATGCTATATTTGCCAAAATACATTTTTTTTATCCATTTCTGTTTTCATCAACGAAATGGCATCAACCAATAGCGCTTAAATTGTGAAGAAACAGAAAATTCGCTAAATTCAGTAGGTCAAAAAGTTCGTTAAGTGTATATATACTATACCTACAGAAGGTCTGAAATAAACTAATCCCAAAAAGTTAAGCATATCTATAATGAACCCGAAACTTTATGTTGTAGTTTTCTTAAAAGAAAATATAATTTAATCTGCAATACGGGAATAAAAATGGCGTTGCTTTGTCTTTTTCGATAATCGTAATTTTAGATTGGTAAAATCGCAATATACAGTCTAATATTAGATCTGATGTTTAACATGTTAAATGGTATTTTGTCTCTTCAATATACAGGCTGTTTGTAGTAATAAATTCAAACATATTTAAAGTGTTGGCTTAATTTGGGAGTAGAATAGAATTGTGTGATATTTTCTGATGAGAGCCGGTTTCGGCTCTTAAGTGGCATATAATCGGTACAAGTTTGTGGATGCCTCGGAATACTCGAGTAAACGATAGATATGTACAAGAAGTTCATGCATACAGGATAAAGGAATGGCTCTGTAATGACAAAGAGCAGCACTACATATGCAATCGTGGCACGAATGAAAAAATGTATGCAGCAGACACCATTGACAATATTGTTGAAAACAACTGCTGGAATCTAGAACCAGGAATTTTTTTTTGAGGTTTAGGAGAATCTGCAAACAAACGAAATTGAGCGTGGTATAGATGTTGGTGCCCAATGACAGTGTCGGGTTAGCGTCCCTTCCTGGGATCACCGACCGACTACAACTGCCGTTCCTCCGTGCTCCCTCCCATCCGGAATCATTCTGTAGAACTTGCGTCAGGGGGAGGAGCCTCTAGCTCTTCTAGGTATTACGTGCTTCGATTTCGTCTTTTAGTATGTTGTGAATATATTCAGTGCCTGTTTTCCATCCCTGCTCGGTTTCTATAATTTTTTGTACCAATTGTTCAGCATTAAACTCGGGAATAAATAGAGTTCTAGTACACTGTTGTCTATATCTTCTCCATCTGTCGCAGCTTACAAAAGTGTACTCTGCATCGTCCGTTTGTCCGCAGTATATACAATCAGCGTTTGTTTTCCCTATGCTTTCTGTGAATTTCCAAAAGGATCCATGTCTGGTGAAGAATTGAGTTATGAAATAGTCTATTTTCCGGTGTTTACACTGTAGCCACGTTTTTATGTTAGGGAGTAGTCTTTTAAACCATTGTGCCGTTCTAGTGTTTTCGTTCCAAGAACCAGGAATTGGCTTTTTGGTTCAGAAAGCTGGTGCAATAAAGCGAAAATTTCTCTTGAACATCTAGAGAATGCCGACAGAACGGTTGCCTTGACCACCGCTGGGTCATGACTAGAATTGAATAAGCATATCTGGATTATGCTTCGGAGATCAGTTAATGAGAGTTAACCTCCAGTTCCGAATGGTGCCGATCCACAACATGTTCTTCCGACATTGTGAGATGCTTCAGATCAAGATAAATTTGACAATTAAGTCCAAAGCATGCCGCACGAATACGGGATATTGTAGAAAACAAAGGGGTTGTTAGTTTATTTAGCTTTCAGTTTTCTTTATTATGTTATTAATAATACTTTTATTTAAATTTTTAAGAAATACAGGAGTATTTCTCTATACTTTTTATTTTAAAAATCGCATCAGTACGAAAATGTTTAACAGTGGTCAAAAAAAAATTATAGATATTTGTAATTATTATTATATACAACCTGTATAATAAATTAACAAAAGTAACATTTAAGGTAATACATATCAGATTTAAAAGGCCTCTAATGAAGGAGAGTATCTTGCCCCAGTCGAGATGTTGTAATTCTTCCTTGGAGGACTCAACGTCAAAAGTATTCCAGCGTAGTATTATCCACATTTCACACGTGTCAACAAGATCATAGAGATCCTCCTCTGCCACACAGTTCTGACAACAAGGGTTGTCTATGTCGGCTAACCCCATCTGGTACATCGCCTGTTTGGTTTACAGTGTTCTGTCAAAATGCCAACTAGGTCCCCAATCACCTGTCGACTCCTTGGCATAAACCAAGTTGCGTTAGATCCGCAACGGTTGGGTAGTATTTCTTTTGCCGGCCTACAGTAGTTCGTCCTTAACCAATACTCCTTTGTCTTTTCCCAGGCCCATCTATTCAGGGCCTTCGAGCAGTATTGTTTACGTTAAAAATACACTTAATTTTTTGGTATGAGTTTACAAAAGCAATCCGGTTTTTTTATTTTTTAATAGTTTGTCTAAATTAACATTAAAACTATAAAAAATACAGATTATTTATGTTCGAGGGAGACAAGAGAGCTCGAGAGAAACGAGAACTTCTCGGCAATAGAAGACCACTGTCTCATCTCGGCGGCATCACTAGATAAGACTTCAGTGGTGCGTATTTAAAAGATTTTGCCAGCCAGCTTTCAGCGTGTTACCCCACCTGCGCAACACCGACATCGTATCTAAACATGACCGTAGTCCCCACTTTTAGTCTGAAATGGTGGCTTACCGTAGTACCAATCCTTATCAAATAATGGGCGCGTACAAAATGTTTTTGGATTTTACCTACGACAGCTCCGGGCTCACTAGTTTTTCTTACAGCAATAAGGCCGTACCAGTACTGATAGTTGCTTCTCTGCAGAGTTTATTCAGATTTAAACCATGCAATTTATAATCTAATCAAAAATAGATTATGTGACCTGGTTTCATTGTGCCGTTCATGGTTAAGTAATTAAATTAGTTACATCTTACCGATTATAAATATACCAGGTTCGATACTTTTATCTTTAAAAACAACCCACAAAATTGACAAAAACCGTGCCATAAATAGCAATGTATTCTTATTGATTCCACATTTAGAAGAAAATATTCTCTCTCTCTAACACATGGCAGGGTTTTTGTTAATTTTCTCGATTGTCTTTAAAAGATAGAGGTATCAAACCTGGTAAATTAGTAATCGATAAGACAAGACCCATTTAATGAAATAATAATATACAGGGTGTTCCATTTAAAATATATAAGTTATGTATTATGTTCAACTTTTTATTCATTTTTCAAAAAAATTGTTATTCTTAAAAGATAATACTGGTACACAATTCTACAACTTTCCAATAATTGTTTTATCTGTAATATGTATCTCTCTAATCGGAGGGGAAAATATAACAGAAAATCCGGTACATCACAAAAAAGACATTAATTGCCTAATACCTCAACTGTAATGTATATTAGTTAGGAGCCAATTTCATAAAGTCAAAGTTATTTTTTTGTAAAAAAATTTATTTCACCCTTTTGTTTTCTTTAGAAAAAGTTTTATTGTAAAGGTCGGGCTCGAAGTTTCGAGACCTAAAGTTAGATTAAAATGTTGAACATTCTTAACAAAATAAAATAGTTCTGGGGTTCACCATTGCCCTTAAAAAGCTAATACAAAATAAAAAAGCCCCATCTGTACATATTTATGGAGAATCAACAATACAAAATGTCAAAATTTGAGATTAATAGAATTGAACTTCGTATCCCTAAAATCCTCAAAAACTATAGGAAACACGATATTTTGAATCATCCCCACCACCCACCTCAGATATTGACACATGAAATATTTATATGTTTAAATTGTCTAATGAGAAACAAGATTGCCCCTCTCTATGATAGGGGTGGACCTTTAAGTACAAACAATTTATTCTTTTTAATTAAATACAATTTATGCACCAAATGTCAGAGCTATATATTAAAACATATGCCTCCGTATTTACTAAAAAGGTTTAAAAGGTAAACCAGATCTAATTGTCATGATATTTGAAACTGTTAGGTCACCAGTTACGTTTTGCTTATGTCACTGTCAATTTGTAGTTGTGGCATGTACAAAAATTATTTGTTTAATCTTAGCATATGTCATCTTAAACCTATAACTGTCAAGTTAGACCTGGTCTAAATTTAAACCTCGTTAGTGAATACGAGTTTTCAAGATTGATTTTGCAGACTCTCTCGGAGAACAGTATTAAAAATGGCGCCATTACGTTATTTTAATATTATATATACAGGGTGTCCCACTAAGGGCGGCCGGGTAGCTTTTCTCAGAAACTATGACAGCCACAGCTTCGCGAAAAAGATTTCATCACTAAAGTGCCTAAAAGAAATTGCTGGAAAATATACGTACCTGCAATGGTAAATAAAAAAACACTTTTTTTTGCAAAAATACCCAATATGAGATAACATTTCGATAACAGCAACAAAAACTCCAACCAAATCTGCGTCAGTTTTGCTAAAGGCGTTTTGTCATATTTCCAATAATAAGGGTGGGGGAAGGTGATAAATAAATCAACTTTCAAAGCGCTCTGTCTCCTACATCTTTTGTTTAATGTTATCCAAGTGAAATTTGTTTGAAAGAGCATTTAAAGCTCAATTACTTTCATTAGTGTGAAAAAATCAAATAGAACGGTATGTTTTTAACAGTGTGATTTTAAAGAGGAAAAAATTGCCTAAATTCTGGCGAAAACCGCGTTTTAATATATTTATTCATTTTTTAGTTATTTAAAAATAACCTGTTTTCCACTGTTAAAAAAAATATTAGCATTTAATCATAATTAAATGTTATTATTCTGTGACAAAGTATTCTTTATTACAACTTGAAAGCAAATAATCCTTATTACAATAGTGTTGGCTTTACCTCACACTTTATCCAGGCTTGGTACTGGTCCAAATTTATTTATTATCAAAAATTTGAAGCGTGTTTAAAAGGCAATGACCTATAACAATAACAAAACCGAAAACCCATTAAGTAAATTACTAACAACATAAAAGAACAATAACGATAACACACAAATCTTTAAAAATTACAATTAACAAAAATGTCTTTATAAATGTTCAAATTGTTTTCCATTATTTTCAATACAACTATCAAGTCTTTGCCGAGTGCTAGCAACGGCGACTTCAATTTCAGCTCTCGAAATGCTAGCTATAGCATTTCGAATTCTTTCAATCATATTTTCTGACGTAGTAGGGCGCGTTTCAAACACACTGTCTTTTATTCTTCCCCACAAACAAATATCAAGCACAGAGAGGTCCGGGGATCTAGCAGGTCATGAAAACAAACTGCCTCGTCCTATCAAGCCGTTTCGATAATATTCGTCCAAAAAATTACGAACTGCTCTGGAGAAGTGTGCCGGACAACCATCATGTTGAAACCACATTTTTCTTCTGATTTCTAAAGGAACATCTTCCAATAGTGCAGGCAACTCATTTGTTAAAAAGTTGAGATAAACTTAGCCGTTTAAGTGACCATTAAAAAGATGGGCCAATTATGTGGCCATCAGTTGAGATAAACTTCGCCGTTTATTCGCCGTGACCATTAAAAAAAATGGGCCAATTATGTGGCCATCCAGTACGCCACACCAAACGTTTACACTCCATCGATTTTAATTGTCGACTTCACACATCCAGTGAGGATTAACTGATGACCAATAGTGCATACTATGTAAATTGACTCCTCCAGTGTTCGTGAAGGTTGCTTCATCCGTTCATAATATGCGGGACAATAAATAGGGATTCTCGACAATCATAGATCTTAGCCAGTAGCAGTGATCTAATCTTGAATCAAAATCTCCTTCTGTCAGAGCTTGGTGCAGAGTAACGTGATATGGATGTAATTTATTGTCTAACATAATTCGATGTACCGTCGACTTACTAATTCCCAAGTCCAACGAAATTACTCTGGTGCTTAAATATGGAATAATTTGAACGTAAGCAAGAATGTTGATAATGTTATCCTCATTTCTAATTGCACGATTTCTTTTAGGCACTGAAATCGGATTCACTTGACCAAATTCGCGCAAATTTTTAGCTAAATGCATAAATACTCTTTTACTGAAATGTCTTCTATCAGGCGTATACGGCTAAGATGTCATAAGCTTTTTCAATCGAATACGACATTTTTACCAAGTCAGTTTAAGAAAATTATGATAAAATATACTCGCAAATACTAAATAACCTCTAACAATAAATATGCATTGTTGCTTATTTGAAGTTTGACATACGGCCATTTTTAAATTGAGTAACGCGCCATCCAACCACGTTTAATTTGCCTTTTTTGTTTTTATCCAGCCTACTTGCAATATTTTAACGTTGACGCGTAACTAATAATATTCTTAGTCATTAACGTTATGTCTGTGAACATTAACATTAATAAAATTAATGATTTACTTTAATACAGAAGAAGCAATTTTTAAAATTAGGAATTAGGTTTTAGGATTTACCACTTTTATGAATGTTTCATAGGAAATAACTAAAAAATGAATAA
The DNA here is from genome assembly GCA_030620095.1 of Kuschelorhynchus macadamiae. NCBI lineage: Eukaryota > Metazoa > Arthropoda > Insecta > Coleoptera > Curculionidae > Kuschelorhynchus > Kuschelorhynchus macadamiae. The sequence goes on from JAUTXW010001055.1 coordinate 212,340, forward strand.
AAAAATCAAAACAGGGTTTAGCTAATTTTTCCCTCCTTAAAACCACTGGGTTTACAGAAATGACAACAATTTTGAACATTTGTAAAAACATTTTGTAATGGTAATTTTTTGGGATTTCAGTTTTACCGTTTTGTTATCGTCATAGCACGTTGGACTTTAAATGCTTCAAATTTTTGATAATAAATAAATTTGGACCAGTACCAAACCTGAATAAAATGTGAGGTAAAGCCAGCACTATTGTAATAAGGAGTATTTGCTTTCAAGTTGTAATAAAGAATACTTTGTCACAGAATAATAACATTCAATTATGATTAAAAGCTATTTTTTTTCTGATCAGCGGAAAACAGATTATTTTGAAATAACTAAAAAATTAATAAAGATATCAAAACGAGGTTTTCACCAGAATTTTTTCCTCTTTAAAATCACACTGTTAAAAGCATACCGTTCCATTTGATTTTTTCGAGAAAGTCTCTAAAAATTGACTCTTGTTTAAACAACGCCCTCTAGTTAGTGTTCCAAGAACTATCGAGAGCCAAAAATGATTAAAAGAGCTTTAAATGATCTTTCAAACAAGTACCCACTTGGATAACATTAAATAAAAGATGTAGGAGAAAGAGCGCTTTGAAACTTGATTTATTTATCACCTTCCCCTACTCTTATTATTGGAAATATGACAAAACGCCTTAAACAAAACTGACGCAGATTTTGTTTGAATTTTTGTTGCTGTTATCAAAATGTTATCTCATGTTGGGTATTTTTGCAAAAAAGTGTTTTTTTTATTGACCATTACAGGTACGCCATCTTGCGGTAGTTTTACAAACTTGAAAATATTTTCCAGCAATTTCTCTTGGGTACTTTAGTCATGATTTTTTTTTCGCGAAGCTGTAGCTTTCATATTTTCTGAGAAAAGCTACCCGGCCGCCCTTAGTGGGACACCCTATATATATATATATATATATATATATATATATATATATATATATATATATATATATATATATATATATATATATATATATATATATATATATATATATATATATATATATATATATATATATATATATATATATATATATATATATATATATATATATATGTGTGTATATATATATATATATATATATATATATATATATATATATATATATATATATATATATATATATATATATATATATATATATATATATATATATATATATATATATATATATATATATATATATATATATATATATATTGGACTTCTTTCTTGGGTATAGGTTTATTTGCAAAATCAAACAATGGGATTAACTTGACGTTTCGCCTATCATAGTAGGCTTTCTCAAAAATTGCTCATTCCTTTATTTTTTTTTGGTATATATGGCTTTCCTTACCTATCAATTAATTTAAAAACATTTAGTGCTCTAATTATAAAATGACATTTACAATTTTTCTAAAACTGATTTAAAATTTTATACTATTGACAATAATTATTACAAAATTAATAAAATAAGGTTACATACCTCGAAAAATACATGTTGATTATTTATTTATATTTGAATAATAGGTAGCAAGTTAGTGGTTTGCCAGGCAACTCATGGCACAGTTTTAGGTAAAAAGGTGTTCTTATCGTAGTACCCTTTTTTGAGGAAAAACCTCACCATTGGAATTGGAACATGTAAACATTTAAGCAAATACATACGATATTTTTATAAAACCCAATTATTTCGAAAATGGTTACGAATAGGCAGGATCGATGTGGGAGAGGTGGTGGCGTGGCATTTTTTGTAAAAAACTCTCTTAAGTATACTATCTTAGAAATTGGTGAAATAGATAGTCCAATGGAACAAATCTGAATTTCTTTGAGGTTAGAAGGTAAAAAAAATCTGCATGGGTTCACTATATAGGCCGCCTAATGCACATTTCAATCTATGCCTTGATCATTTGGAAAATGCAATAGTAAGTGTCTTGCCAGAACACGATTTCGTGTTTTTTGGGGGCGATTTCAATATAGATTTTTTAAACACGTCTCACTATAATTTTATTTCGTTTAATAATCTGCTTAATAAATATGGTTTAAGTCAGTTTATCAAGGAGCCTACATGAATTACTGATACCTCTAGTACACTCATAGATATATTAATATCTTCGAATTGTAATGTTATTCGCGATGTCTCTGTTCTTAATATGGAGGACATTTCTACAGGCATTATTTATTTATTTATTTATTTATTTAATAGGTATAGGGAACCTTAATACAGATCAAGCTGGTAAGTTTTGATATAGATATTTCTAAAAGTAAGCTAAGACCCTTTTATCGTACTTACAGGGATTTCAATAATTTTGAAATTGATCATTTTCTGTTTTCCTATATAAAATCAACTGGGACTATATATTTTCAACAAATGATATTAATACTATAATAACTTATTTTTCTAATAATGTCACAAATGTTTTTGACAGACACGCGCCCTTTAAAACCAGCAAAATTACGAAACCACCGGCCCCGTGGCTAACTTCAAACTTGAAACTTATGATGAAACTCCGGGATAAAGCATTTTCTAAGTACAAAAAAGTTAAATCAAATGGCGCATGGTCAGATTATAAACGTATTAGAAATCAAGTAAATATTGCAGTTAGAGTCGAAAAAAGGGCCTACCTTCAGTATACATTTAAAAGAGACCCCAAGAGCTTTTGGCGTACGATTCAATACTTAAACTTAAATTCATGCAAACGTAACAATTGAATTAACTTCGAAAATGGTTCAGCTGACGATTTTAATATTTTTTTTACTAACTCCTTACCACAAGTCATTGGTCATAACCAGGAATTTCTAACTAATCATTATATAGCTCAAAGATTTAGTTGTTACAAAGATTTCCAGTTTACAGAAATTTCTGAAGAATGTATATAAAAAATTATTCACAAAATAAAAACAAATGCTGTAGGTAGTGATGGTATCAATTTAAAAATGCTTCTTTACATAATCCCTATTTAACTCCGCATATTACATTTATTATTAACAAATGTCTTCGCCAAGGACATTTTCCTAAGGAATGGAAATCTGCCATTGTGGTTCCTGTGCCCAAGAAAGCTAATGCTTCTGATCTGTCCCACTATCGTCCAATCAGTATATTGCCAACCCTTTCCAAAATTTTAGAAAGGGTTATGGCGTCTCAAATAAGTTCCTTTGTTCATCTAAATAAAATACTTCCTTCAACGCAGTCTGGTTTCCGTAGCCATCATAGCACAACAACCGCTTTATTAAATATCACTGACGATATCTGCACTGCTTGCGATAAAAATCTTTGTACTTGTTTAATTTTGTTAGATTATAGCAAAGCCTTTGATACCATTGATCATAAAGTACTTGAGACTAAACTTAAATATTTTGGCTTCGGCAATTCTTCCTTAAATCTTATTAAAGATTACTTTCATGATCGTAGGCAAAAAGTTATAGTAAATAATACGTTTTCCGATTCTATTGTAATTAATAGGGGTGTGGCGCAAGGAAGGATCCTGGGTCCTTTAATTTTTTCCTTATATACTTTCATAAATTCTTGAAACACTGCCACTCTCACCAGTACGCAGACGACACGCAGGTATACTTTTCTTTTTCATCTGCGGAAGCTGATAATGCTGCTATTAAAATTAATTCTGACCTAGAACAAATAATCGCAGTCTCGAGATCTCATGAGTTAATACTTAACGAGGTTAAGACCCAAATGATAGTTTTTGGTAGAGGTAGAGACAGGGTACTTACAAACCCACTTTTTAAAATTTTAATTAATAACGTAGATTTAGTTGCCACCGATACTGTAAAGAACCTGGGACTTTCTTTTGACTCCGACTTACGTTTTGCCTCTCATGTTACATCTCTTATACAAAAAACCTTTTGGGGGGATATTTTTGATAGGAATGCGAGACTGATACTGACAGATTCTCTTATTTTATCCCATTTAACCTATTGTGATATAGTATACTGGCCTGCACTGCTTCAGAGGGACAGGGAAAGTCTCCAGAAACTTCAGAATGCATGTCTTAAATTTACTTTTGGTTTGCGCAAATACGATCATGTTACCCCCTCCCTTGGTGAATCAGGATGGCTCACAATCAAGGAAAGGTTTCAGGTTCATTTAGGATTACTTGTTTATAAAATTCGCCAACACCAAATCCCTACATATCTCTTTAATAAATTAATCAGAGGCTCTAATGTTCACGATCTACACACCCGTCATCGTGAACTTTATAATGTTCCCAGACATTTCACAGCGCTGTTCCAGCGCTCTTTTAGTTACAGTGCTGTTATGCTGTACAATAGTCTGCCAAACGACGTCGGACGGGCTCCTAATGCCGTCGCATTTAAAAAACGGTTTAAGAAATGGCTTTTAGACAATCGTGTTAGAATATTGTAATCTTTTCTTTTCTTTTTGTTTTATTTTAATTTTTTGTTCCTCCCTGCGTGCACAAGGATCTAACTTAAACAGTGTATTGTTATTATGTATATATGTGTATTTGTTTCTATATATGTATAAATTAAATAAATTGACATTGTGATACACACTTGAACTTATGTATAATTAATATTCTTTTGTGAATAAATAATGTACTAATTTTTATTAAATTTAGCTTCTTAGTGACTTAGTTAGGGTGGTTGTATTAGAGCAGCTTTAGTTGGATACCGCCACCCACATCGGATTTCTATTTTTGTAATTTACTTCGTAATATAAAGGCATTATTTATTTATTTATTTATTTATTTAATAGGTATAGGGAACCTTAATACAGTTCGATAGAAAATGAAATTCTACATTTGATAGTGCATAAAGTTATAGGGTGTCCCATTTAAAGAAACGGACTTTAGCGGCTTTGAAAATGTGAATGTTTGCCTCTGAATTTAGGACACCCTGTATAAAAATAGACAAATTCAATAAAAAAAAATAGAAACCTAAGATTATTTACCGATCGTCTGCAAAATATGAAGATTATATCTTCAAAACTTACAAAAATATGAGATTTTAAAATTTGGTACCCCGAAGGCTCATTTTCGGTTCAAGGTCAAATATCTTAAGAACGCTTGAACCGAGGTATAAGGACATGCTACATAAAATAGGATTAAAATTCTCCGAAGAGTCCAAAAATATCATAAAATACAGGGTGTTTCATTTAAAATAAGCAAGTTGATACCAACTTCCAGTTAAACCGGAAGTGACAGGAAGTTGAAAATATTTCAAAAAAGAAGTACCCCTTGACCTTACCTTAATCCCAAAATTTGAAATTTTTATCTAAATGGCATCATCAAAAATGTTTAATGAACGGGTTGCGTGAATAACCCTGTATATATATATATATATATATATATATATTATATCTATTCTTATATATTATATCTATTCTTATATATATATATATTATATCTATTCTCACCAGCTATTTCATCATACAAGTTATGCTAACCTTGGTTCCCAGACTATCAGCTGTCACCCTCCAACGCAGTTATTCAGAAAGCCAAGCTTATCTCAATAACAAAGTATCACATTTCAGTTAACGACGTAGATCATCCTATTCTCATAAACAGCAGGTGTTACTTGTTTACGAAAACAAGTCTATACCAAGTGTTCAAGAACGAAGTAAACAGTTCCCACTGAGTCAGCATAACGAAACATATAAATAGTTATTTTTCTTTGTATAAAGTTAGTTCAGTACAGTTCAGTCTAGCTCGAATTCATTTTGTTAAACGTTACTTTGCAAGTTCAAATGTATATATTTAAATTTGTATTTTTCAGTAATAAAATAGTTTTTTAAAAAGTAATTTGGCAAGAAAGTGATTTAACAAACTGGCGCAGTCGGTAGGATCTGAAAACGTCTACAGAACTACTAGAACACGAAGCCTTTCTGCACTCTAACTGTCGACGGAGGATCCCAATCCATTGTTCAGAAGAACCTGTGAAAAAACAAGAATCCATTGTTCAGAAGAACCTGTGAAAAACAAGAAAAATACAAGAAGTACTGAAAACCCAAGAAAAACAGAGAAAATCACGACCCGACGTCACCAACTCGCAGTCAATCTACGGATTAGGAACACCGAGTGAAACCCCTGGTAGAATTTGCTGCAGAGAACACGACGAAGTCTGATGTTTCTACTAGTAACGTAAGTCTGAATCATCTCGTTTATTAATTTTCTTTTTTTCAATTTTCCAAATATATTGAAATTTTATTCAAATTTAAGGAAACTGTTCGATTTTTCAATTTTGATAATTAGCTAACGAAAAACTGAATTCAAAAACAAATTTCAAAAATCCAAAAGAATATTTTAATTTCAAATTTTGATTATACAGTTAATAGAATCTCAAGAAAAAAAAAACAACTTGAATTTTGTAGATTTTAGTATTGCTTTAATTTACGTTGATTTGTGTACTACTTTACGTACTGCCAGTCAACCTAAATTCTTAATTTTAAGTTCATATCCTTTTTATATAATATTGTGTGCCTATATTATTTCCTTTTGATATTGTGATATATTGAGCAACCATGACTGATAACGAAATACAAAATGTCCCTGAGACACGCGAAATTGAACCGTATAAATTATCTGAAATATTTTCGATAATTCCTGAATAAGATGGTGATCAAATTTTTCTCCAAACATTTCTCAATGCTTGTGATTGTGCTTACAATATGTCTACACGCGATCAAAAAGATTTATTAGTAATCACATAAAAAATAAATTACGTGCAAGAGCAGCGCAGCTAATAAGCTCTCGCAATCCTATTTCTTACTTAGAAATAAAACAACTTTTAAATTCTCACTTCGGAGATACACGAGACTTGTCTTCTTTAATACAAGACTTACAACGTATTGTTCCGGATTGGCCGGTACACAAACACGTAGAATCTGAATGCACTCCTTTTATTCAAAACACAGGTTACAGGTATCAAAGGTAGACATTGGTTATACTTAACAATCGTAACTAAGGTAACTTTAAACTTGTCAATGTCAGGTTTTTAACACTTCGAAATCTCAATTATAACTGAATCAAAATGAGGCCTCGCTAATAGGCTGCACAAGCTTTGAATACATCGGATTCACAATTTCTGCCCTGGTCGGAGTGTATTTCCCTTGGAATTCTATATCGGCAAATCCATTCATGAATAGTACGTCGGCCACAGTGATGGCTTCTTGATTGAGTATTGCGTAGACTTCTGGCCATTTGCTGAAGTAATCCATCGCTACTAACACAAAGCGATTCCCGGACTTACTAACTGGAAATGGTCCTGCTACATCTATGGAAATTCGTTCGAAGGGTGCTCCCACGTTGTACTGCTTCATTTTGCCACGAGTACGAGTTTGGGGTCCTTTACTGGCGGCGCAGTCTTCGCAGGTACGGCACCAATCTTTCACATCTGTACGACTTCCTAACCAATAAAACCTTTCTCGAACTTTTTCAAGAGTCTTCATAACACCAAAATGTCTTCCGCCTACACCGTTGTGTACGGCTTGCAACACTTCAGGAATTCTCTTTGAAGGCAAAAGAGTTTAGTATTTGTTATTTTTGCCATCAGAATTTTCCCAGATTCTTTTTAACAGGCCGTCTTTTATCACCAAAGAGTCCCATAAAGCCCAGTATCCTTTAAATTTCTGGGATTTGGCTGCAATTTCTTGGTAACAAGGTCTTGGTGAATTTTCTAATTTCAGTTTAATTATAGGGCCAATATCTGGGTCTACTTGCTGATCTTTGGATAACATTTTAGAGTCCCACTCTGGAGAGCTTTGAAGTGCTGTTCTTCGGCAATGAAAATCGTCAGGATCTTCTCTTTCCTCGTGTCTGTTGCAATATTTACAACTTTCTGGGCATGGTCTTCTTGATAAACCATCAGCATTTTTATGATTTAACCCTTTGCGATGTTCAACTTTAAAGTCATATTCCTGTAGGCGCTGCAACCACCTGGCTATTTGTCCTTCGGGATTCTTAAATTGTAGCAACCATTTGAGTGATGCATGATCCGTCCTTAAAAGGAATTTTTGCCCATACAAGTACTTATGAAAGTGCTCCAATGTTTTAACAATAGCCAGTAATTCTTTCCTTGTCACACAGTAATTGCGTTCAGGTTTAGAAAGAACCTTGCTGAAATAGGATATTACTTTTTCTTCGCCATTTTATACTTGTGACAAAATACCACCAATAGCGGCATTGCTAGCATCGGTGTCTACAATAAACATCTGGGATGGCTCAGGATATGACAACACTGGAGGATTACACAAGCTACTCAAGTTGTTAAATGCTTCCCCACATTCTTGGGTCCATACATAGCTGTGACTGCTTTCAGTAAGTCGATGTAATGGTCTAGCGATATTAGCAAAACCTTTTATGAATCGTCTGTAGTATGTACAAAGTCCCAGAAAACTCCTTAGTTCATGTCTGTCCTTTGGTATTGGCCAACTTTGAATGGTTTCAGTCTTCTCAGGATCGGTTTTTACTCCATGTTCGGTAATTACATGGCCTAGATATTTCACTTCTTTTTGAAAAAACTGGCACTTTTTGGGAGTTTTAAGCCAGCCATTCTCAGTTTCTGGAAAACAGCTTCAATATTCTTTAAATGACCTTCAAATGTTTTCCCAAGAATAATGATGTCATCTAAATATACTAGGCATGTTTCCCATGTCATTCCGTGTAATGTCAGTTCCATTAAACGTTCAAAAGTTGCTGGGGCGTTGCATAATCCAAAAGGCATAACTTTAAATTGCCACAGTTCAGTCCCAGTAGAAAACGCTGTCTTTTCTTTATCATCTGGATTAAGCTTAACTTGCCAATAACCACTTTTCAGGTCTAGGGTTGAGAACCATTTTGATCCTGTTAAAGTGTCCAAGGTATCATCAATTCTTGGTAAGGAAAAGCTGTCTTTCTTTGTGACGTCATTGAGCCTGCGGAAGTCGACGCAGAATCTGGTGGAGCCATCTTTCTTCTTAACTAAGACTACTAGTGACGACCATGGACTTTGAGATGGTTCTATAATGTCTTGTTTTTCCATATCCTTAAGCATCTGATTAACTTCATGTCGCTTTTCCAAAGGTATTCGTCTTGGAGGCTGTTTTATCGGCGCTGCATCACCAGTATTAATTCGATGTTGAACTATGTTAGTTTTTCCTAAGTCGCTGTCATACAGAGAGAAAACATTTTGATTTCTTCTTAAAAGTTCTTCGAACTTGGTCATCTGAACCTTATTCAGTAAATGTGGCGATTTCACCAGGTCTTGGAGTACCTTAGGTAAAGTAGTTCCAGGTTCTGAAGGTGGTACGTTTGTACAGGTAAATATTGTATTAGCAGGTTGACAGGTTCCGATCTTGTCACCTTTTTTTACTTGCTGGGGATGACCTTTTAAATTCATCATTTTGACAAACATCATGTTTCCTCTACAATGAGGTAAGGTTCTTGCTGGTAAAATTCCCTTCGCATGTAGTGGACAGTCTTGAACTGGTTCGAATAAAATTACTTCTTCCTCAAAATCATCAAACGTCGCTTTTACTACACATTCCGAACAGGCAGGTAAGGTAGTATCTTCTAGCAAAACCACTTCTCGGATAGTGGAATTATTTCTTTGTGGCAGGTTCATAACTATTTCTACATTTTTTGTACGGAGGACTCGTTGAAGTATGTCAAGAATAAACTTATTTTGGTTCATAACATCAAGACCAAGTATGACATCATCCATTATATCTGCGACGAAAATAGCGTGTATGAAGGTAGTGTTCCCCAGGGTTATTTCAGCCTCATGAATGCCTTTCACAGGTATAATTTCACCGTTGGCGGTTTCTAAGACATATTTTTTGTATGGATTTTCTATCCTGCAAGGAGCTATAATGTCTGGCCTCACGATGGTGTGTGTTGAACCGGTATCCAGTATCATTTCACAGTCCCGACCGCATATCTTCCCCAGTACTACCAAGCTAGAGCCATTATTCTGCAGCCGGGATACTTTGATTTTTGTTGTTGTCGATGGGGCTTGGTAGCACCTAGCCAGCTTTCGCCCCTTAAAACTGGCTAATGGGAGTTTCTTCTGAATATCTTCAGGAATCCCATTGCTGGTACATCGGCTTTGCACATGTCCCTCTTTACCACATTTCCAACAACGGATGCCTTTTCTTTGTTGGAAAGTTAAAGATTTATTTTTGGTCTTTCTGATGTTTAAGAAGAATCTCTTGCAGTTCTTTTAAAAGGTTCGAAGCATTTTCATTTGTAGTCCGGTATTCTGGAGTGTACTGTAGTCTACGCAGTTTTCCTTGACCCCTGGATGTTTGTTTAGCTGTTTCGAACTGAACGGCATATGCCAGAGCTTCTGAAATCTTCTTTATTCTAGCCATTCTTAAAGCTTGGTTGGAATCAGGATCACGAAGGCCTTCGATAAAACTGCTTACTGCCAACTCTAGCTTGATCTCTTCGGGGTAGGATGGATAAGTTAAGTTAATTAGTCGCACAATATCGGTTTCATACTCTTGAAGACTTTCGTTATATTTTTGTCTTCGACATTGAAGTTGTGCTTTATAAACCTCCTGTAGATGTGCTTCTCCATAACGCATTTCTAGATGGCTTACTAATGTCCCAAAGTCATTTTGTTTATCTTCGGGTATGTTCCTTAACACCTCCATTGCTTCGCCACGCAAGGAACAAACCAGCGCTGGTGCCTTTTCGGTGGAATCCCAACTATTTCCTGTTGCGGCAGCTTCAAATTGTTTCAGGTAAGTAACCCACGGCATCTTACCATCGAACGTAGGTGGCTTTATCACATGTGATAAAGAGACAACGTCGGATTTGAACTCACTGTACTGTCCAAATTTCTGCATCTGGGATCGTAAACTTTGGACTTCTTGCTGCATTTGGTTGTGAACCTCCTGAACTTGCGTTTGCACTTTCTTCTCCATTTGTCCCATTTCCTCTTTTACATCTTCTTTGGTTAGCGTCAGTTCAAGCAACGTTTTTCTAGTGGTTTCTTCATGATTCTTTTCCATTTCTTGCATTTTTTGTTTTACGTGTTCTTGGTGCCTCCTCATATCTTCAAGTTCATTTTTTATGTCTTCTTGGTTCTTCCTCATGTCATCTGTAAGTTCTTGCTTTAGTTCTTCTTGGTTCCTCTTCATATCTTCCTTAATTTCTTGCTTCATGTCTTCTTGATTTTTCTTCAGGTCGCCTAGTTCTTGCTTCATGTCTTCTTGGCCCCTCTTCATGTCTTCTTGGCCCCTCTTCATATCTTCTTGGCTCTTCTTCATGTCTTCTTGGCCCCTCTTCATGTCTTCTTGGCCCCTCTTCATGTCTTCTTGGGTTTTCTTTATGTCTTCTTTAAGTTCCTGCTTCATATCTTCTTGACTTCTCTTCATATCTTCTTTAAGTTCATTCTTCATTTCCTCTTGGGTCTTCTTTATTTCTTGTTTTACATCTTCTTGGTTTTTCTGAATGTCATTATGCATTGCAATAATCAAGTTCATCAAAGAATCCAAATTTGCTGCCATGATTATTGCTACTAATAGAAACAATTTCTTACTTCTTTAGCTTCAACTGGATCCTAATCCCGCTTCCAACACCAATTGTTCCGGATTGGCCAGTACACAAACACGTAGAATCTGAATGCACTCATTTTATTCAAAACACAGGTTACAGGTATCAAAGGTAAACACTGGTTATACTTAACAAACGTAACTAAGGTAACTTTAAACTTGTCAATGTCAGGTTTTTAACACTTCGAAATCTCAATTATAACTGAATCAAAATGAGGCCTCGCGGCGCGCTTATATAGCCTTTAGAAAAGGATGGAATGATCTAGAAAATTCTAGAATAATCTAAATAGTACAGGGTGAGATGAATTAAGCCTAACAGAACATTCGAGAACGATTTTTGACGCTAACATAGTCGTTACATGGATAAAAATTAAGGTAAGTCTACTTCAATAAAATAACAAACAATAAATAAATTCATCTAAATCTTAACAAATATATGACTAGGGCTAAATTCGTAACAGTATCAAACAATTACCTAATGAGAGTCCTTTAACCTTCCTCAACCGACTTCAAATGCTAAATGCAAAAATGCACGCTAATATACAAAAGTCTAATCTCACCCCACAACAGAAACAAGCTCAAATAACCCTGATCGAATCCATGTTCCTGAGTACCCTCTTAACTGGTCTCGAACCCCGCATTGGACATATAATTCGTGCCAGTAACCCAAGAGATCTTCTTGAAGCCCAAATACGTATTCGACGTGAACTTCAATTGTCCTATTTCGAATCTCAAAAAGTTTCAAAACCAAACCCACCAAAGCCATTCAATCAACCTTTGAAAAAACCAAACTTTCAAACACAAAAATGTTTTAAATGTGGACGTATTGGTCATTCAGCAAATCAATGCCATGCCAATAACGGACAACCACGTCCCAATTTTTCCCAAAACTCAAATTTTTAGCGACCCCAGTTTGCCCCGCAAACAAATGCTTTTCAGTCACACAGACCAAACATGCAACAACAAAGAAGCCTAACTACGCAAACCCCAAATATTACAAATAACCAATCAAATCAAAATAATTTCCAACGTCAACCGAATTTTAATTATTCCCGACCCTCAGTAATTCAGAAAAATCCCAATTTTAAAGCGCACTTAGTTAGCACCGATAACACTCAAGAAAAATATTTAAATGACTATTATCAAGACTATCAACAAGATTACCAAGATCCCTCATTCTTTTCTTATGAAGACTCCTCTACTTTATTCGAAAACGAATACGACAATTCTTATGAGAATCCAGATCCCAATTTAAACTTTAACGAACCAATCGAAGACTACCAAAATTTTCCAATTGAGGAAAATCGAAATTTTCTTTTATCCCCAAATCAAAACCATCCACCCAATCAAGCCCCTATAGAAGCAGATCAAATACAAGCCCAAATCGAAACTCTCACGCTAGACGATATGAATCCCTCACTCAATTTCCCCGAACAACAATTTCTTTAAATCCCTTCCTTGCTATAAATCCCAAAAATCTTTACTATATTAAAGACGCAACAAATACTTTCAAACTACTCATAGATTCTGGTGCAGGTATCTCATTTTTTAAAGAAAATACAGTAAAGAACTTTCCAAATCGTTTCCCCGAAAATGCAACAATTCAAGGCATTACCGAACAAAAACTTTTAATAGCTGAATCAACTTTGATAAATTTTAACAACGGTAACCCTCAGAAAGTCTATATTTACAACTTAGACATTGATTTTGACGGAATTCTAGGTCTTGACTTCCTAGAACACTACGAATGTACAATCGATTTAAAGAATAAACAACTTATTACCAATTTTAAAACAATACCACTGTATAAAGTTGAGGACAATTACTCTTCAACAGAACTCGAAACATACGAGGTAAATAAAAATAAAATAACTATACAAGGTAGAACAGAACAAATTTTTAAATTAAAATGTCATCTAATCAATGCCGATGCTATTTTATTCCGAAAAGAAATAGAAAAAGTACATATCCCAAATGCCCTTGTCCATGTCAATCAAAAAGGAGAATTTTTGACAACAATTATCAATGCGAATGCAATCCCAAAAACAATTGATTTTTCAAATATCGAAATAGAACCATTTTCGATAAACACATTTCTTAATTTCAATCTTCCCGAATCTCCCGAATTTCAAACTTCAAATAGAATCCCGACTATTAGATCCCAGCTTAGACTTGACCATTTAAACGAAGAAGAAAAAGAATTACTCACAAATCTTTGTGTCAATTTCAAAGACATTTTCTATCTAGAAGATGACAACCTTTCCTTCACAAGTGAAATCAAACATAAGATAGACACAAATAATACAAAGCCCATTTTTACTAAATCTTATAGATATCCCCAAATACATAAACAAGAGGTTAAAACGCAAGTAAACAACATGTTACAACAAGGTATAATTAGACCATCAATTTCTCCCTGGTCATCTCCCGTTTGGGTTGTACCGAAAAAAATCGACTCTAGTAATAAACAAAAATGGAGAATCGTAATAGATTATAGAAAATTGAACGAATCCACTGTTAATGATAAATATCCACTTCCTAATATCTTAGATTTACTTGACCAACTTGGACAGTGTCAATATTTCACTACTCTGGATCTCGCTTCTGGTTTCCATCAGATAGAGATAGATCCTAAAGATATTTCAAAAACAGCGTTCTCAGTAGAAAACGGTCATTATGAATTTTTACGAATGCCCTTCGGACTAAAGAATGCCCCATCTACATTCTAACGTGTAATGGACAATATTCTTTTAGGAATCTTAAATGAACGATGTCTTGTCTATATGGACGATATTATAGTTTATTCCGCTACAATTGACGAACATATCCATCGATTACGCCAAGTTTTCAAACGACTAAGAAAAGCTAATCTTAAAATACAACCAGACAAATGCGAATTTTTACGCAAAGAAGTAGCATATCTTGGACACGTAATAACTAAAGACGGTGTTAAAACAAATCCAGCAAAAATTGAATGTATTCAAAATTTTCCCCAACCAAAAAATCCTAAGGATATAAAATCTTGCCTTGGCTTAGCAGGCTATTATCGACAATTCATTCCTAATTTTGCCAAAATTTCTAAACCACTTACTGGTTTACTCAAAAAAGAAATAAAATTTGACTTTGATTCTGATTGCAAAGAATCTTTTGACGAACTGAAAAAATTGCTAATTTCTGACCCAATTCTTATATACCCAAATTTTGACGAACCATTTCTTTTGACCACAGATGCTAGTGCTTTTGCAATAGGCGCTGTGTTATCACAAGGACCTGTAGGAAAAGATTTACCAATTGGCTATGCATCTAGAACCCTATGTAAAGCCGAAACAAATTATTCAACCATTGAACGTGAACTCCTTGCAATCGTATGGGCAGTAAAACATTTTCGCCCGTATCTTTTTGGCAGAAAATTTAAACTAATCACAGACCACCGCCCTCTTACTTGGCTTTTTTCAATTAAAGACCCAGGTAGTAGACTCGCACGCTGGAGACTTAAACTCGAAGAATATGAGTATGAAATAATTTACAAACCCGGTAAGATCAATAAAAACGCAGACGCATTATCAAGAATTAAAATTAATCATTTTAATCAATGCGCAAAATTCCAATCAAAACTCTCTATGTTTGCGACAAATCAAGACGATGATGAAAAATCTAATAACTCAAATTTAAATTTCGATGATGAAAAAATAACCGAAGATTACAACACATTTGCTAACATGTACGAAACAAAATCTTTAATTGATTATTCAAAAACGGCAAAAACTATCGTTAACACTATTATTTTATTTTTCCAACATTATGGTACCCCAGTACGAATCCATTGTGATTATGGCCGTGAATTTAATAATACACTAATGAAAGACCTATACGACATAAAAATAACATTTTCAAGTGTAGGTCACCCCCAATCAAACGGCTCTCTAGAAAGATTTCACGCTACACTTAGCGAAATGATAAGAGCTAATCAAACCGAAAACCCACATGAACATCCGTTCAACGTACTTCCGTATGCTGTTATTTGTTACAATAACACGAAAAATAAAACCCACGGTTTTACGCCCTTTGAACTAATTTTCGGACATACTTCTTCTAGACCCCCTGAAATCCTATATAATGAAAAAACCCTTATATCAAAATACATACGTGATTTAAACAATCGTATGCAATTTCTTTATAAATCTGCTGGTGATAAAACGAAACAACAAAAAGAAAAAGCAAAAGAACGTTTTGATCAACATGTTCCCAAACATCCTCATGAATATAAAATAGGTGAAAAAACAAAAAAAACAAATTTAATGGCCCTTTCGAAATTTATCAAAATTCATCCCTCTTATTAACTCCTAATACGAAACAAAAATCTGAAATAAATTTTGATAGATTAAAACCATACTACGAGCAAATTTCTCTTCCAGGACCATCCTCGGGCTCTCATCAGTCGTCCAGTCCCAATACTCCATAAGTCCAATTAACAACACGATAGGAGTCTTCTTTCATGAAGAAACAAAAATAAGAATCTCTAATGACAAATGGACATTACTTGTATATAAAGACTTAGAACCAATTAAGGATACAATTGTAAATAATGATAGAATTTTACAAAACCTTATTATCAACGACGTACCACGAATGAAAGCATTTAAATCTGAAGTATTAACACATATTAGCCTCCTTAGACAAATATCAGGAGCTGTAAATCAAAAATATACAGAGAGAGATAATGGCAGATACTAAAAAATATATTCTTAGAGAAAAACGTGGAATTTTTAATGGTATAGAAACATTTTGGAAAGCAATTACAGGAAACTTAGATGCCTCCGATGGCGAATATTTTAATGACTGTATAGAAAAAATAACACATGATGAATATCAAATCGAAAATCTTCTTAAAAATCAAATTTCAGTAACTACCTCAGTAATAAAAGAATTTAATTCAACTATTCAGAAACTTAAAATTGACGAAGAAACATTCAATAATGATATTATAGAAATTCGAAAATCAATACTGGATATTTCTGACGATCTGAAATATTATTCCTCCCAAATAGAAATATTAAATATTTACGAACTATTAATGGAAAGTTATTCATTTCTTGAAAATTCTTTGAATGATATTATAAATTCAATTGTTTTCGCCCGTTTACGGATTTTACACAGTACAATTATTACACCTTTTGACTTAATAGAATTACTAAAGCACATATCTCAATCATTGGAAAAAAATAATTTACCTTTGTTAAACTCTGGTACTCTTACTATTTCGATAAATACGACAAATATCCTCTATTTTGAGAAATCTGGGACAAATGATCTCTATTTTGCGAAATCTGGTACCATTTTCTAATTATTTTTGTTATTTTTAGTCCATATTATTATGTGTATTATAATTATTAAACGAAACAATGATTCATTATTATATATCACAATTCGCAACTTGGAATCATGTACATCTTTGAGCATCCGAACACTAATATGTTCCAACATCCTGCCATATTCAATAGACAGTGACGCTGTTTGTAAAGCCCAGTTACTACGATTAATCAATCGCCTTCCAAGAACGTGTCAAGTTTCAGTTATCCTAGCCAAAGACTATCATGTGCAAGAACTTAATCAAAACTCCTGGTTAGTTGCCGTTGCAGACCCTCTACCTGTGACTATTAAATGTGGTTCCAGAGACGTTGTTACACAAACAATCAGTACCAACGCCGTAATCAAACTTCAACCAGAGTGCAGTGCATTTATTGGCAGCACCAAAGTTCTAACGAAGAAATTTGTAAATATTTATGATAATGTCACCTACAGCAACGTTCCAATCCAAATTCCATATGATTGCTGCAGCCATTATCCTCAGAAGATTCATATACCAGACTTGAAGCCTCTTAAGTTACACCACATTGACACAGAAAACTTGAATATCGCTCAACATAAATTAAATGAATATTCTGATCAGTTGGACAGACTAATCAATCAACCATTCGTAAAGAAACATATCGGTTGGTTTACGATCCTGACCATAGCTCTGATCATCAGTCTAATTATCCTGTACACATTTTGTAAATGTTACAGAAGAAAACCTAAGAATCTCAGTATTGGAATTGTCAATGCCAATAGTGATGACTACCCACCTTCTCCACGAAGGTCCAGAACAAATTTTGTACAATGGAGAAGAATATTTCCAAAAAGGCGACCAAACATACTGTTGGTGAACCAACAGAAGAATCTGAAATAGAACTAAACCTGAACAAACATTCAGCTTGAAAGTTGCTTCCACGTACCAACTTTCATCTTGATGGGGGAGTTGTTATATCTATTCTCACCAGCTATTTCATCATACAAGTTATGCTAACCTTGGTTCCCAGACTCAGCTCTCACCCGCCAACGCAGTTATTCAAAAAGCCAAGCTTATCTCAATAACAAAGTATCACATATCAGTTAACGACTTAGATCATCCTATTCTCATAAACAGCAGGTGTTACTTGTTTACGAAAACAAGTCTATACCAAGAAAGCTTCATCAGCAGAACCCACGTTCTGACCCAAGTGTTCAAGAACGAAGTAAACAGTTCCCACTGAGTCAGCATAACGAAACATATAAATAGTTATTTTTCTTTGTATAAAGTTAGTTCAGTACAGTTCAGTCTAGCTCGAATTAATTTTGTTAAACGTTACTTTGCAAGTTCAAATGTATATATTTAAATTTGTATTTTTCAGTAATAAAATAATTTTTTAAAAAGTAATTTGGCAAGAAAGTGATTTAACAAACTGGCGCAGTCGGTAGGATCTGAAAACGTCTAACAGAACACGAAACGAAACACACTCTAACTGTCGACGGAGGATCCCAATCCATTGTTCAGAAGAACCTGTGAAAAACAAGAAAAATACAAGAAGTACTGAAAACCCAAGAAAAACAGAGAAAATCACGACCCGACGTCACCAACTCGCAGTCAATCTACGGATTAGGAACACCTAGTGAAACTCCTGGTAGAACTTACTGCAGAGAACACGACGAAGATAACTCTGTATATATATATATATATATATATATATATATATATATATATATATATGTATTCAGGTTTAGTAAAAAGAACCGGAACGCTTAAATATCTTCAAAACCGCTAAAGAGTTTCTAGACATGCGGAATTGAAAAATTGTATTGGCACTGTTGCCAGATTTTCCAGTTTAGCGCTACAGGTAGTAATTTTCTTTTCTTAAATAGAATGCCCTATTTATGTTTATTGTACTTGGCCGTCTCAAATTTAGTACTATCCCAATTTTTCAAAATTCAAAAATTTTAATATCCAAATTTTCAAAATTTTATCTATACTAGTTGTTGTGATATGACAACATAGCATTTACAGTAAAAAGTACGGAAACCCTTAAATATTATCAAAATCGCTAAAGTTGTGCTTACAAAATTTGAAGTTTGGGGGTTTTTGGGCATGTGGAATTAAAAGATTGTATCAGCACTGTTGCTAGATTTCTCAGTTTTACGCTACAAGTAGTCATTTCCTCATCTTAAATGTATGTCCTATTTATTTTTATTGCACTAAATTGTCCCTTTCAAATTTAGAACTATCCCAATTTTTGAAAATTCTATCTGCACTGGTTGCTGAGATATGACAACACCGCATCTACGGTTAAAACTACCGGAACGTCTAAATATCCTTTAAAATGCTAAAATTGTACTTGAAAAAAATTCGAATGCCCCATTTATTTTTATTGAAATGAATGACATTATTATTTTTCTATCAGGTGATATTGGTGGCTTTCCCTCACACTTTATCCAGGCTTGGGACTGGTCTATGTTCCACCAGTGACAGATACTTAAAGCGTGTTTAAAAGCCAACAGAATACTTATTTAAAGACACTATTATTTAATTAAATGTTGAAAGTGGTTCCCATTATGTGCCAGGCAGTACCCAAGTCAATCATAAAACTCTTGCAGTGTGTTGCTTAACATATTCGGTGTTCCAAAAGCAACTTCGGTGCGGATTCTCGGACCCCACAAGAAGAAGTGCAGTGGATTCATATCAGGGGATCGAGGTGGCCACTCTAATGCACCACGTCTTCCAATCAGCCTCCCCGGGGATTGGTTGTTTAGGAACTGCGTGGCTTCCCTTGATTAATGTGGTGGAGCACCATCATGTTGGTACCAGATTTCACCACCATTTCCAATTTCTTGAACGGCAGGAATCCAATGAGGATTATCTCTAGACCAAATTCGACAATTGTGCCTATTAAGTGCCGTTCAAGCAAAAAGTAGCCTCGTCGCTGAATACATTTTTGTGCGCAAAATAAAGATCTTCGTTAATATTTTACATCATGATTTCGGCGAATTCAGTGCGGCGCTGGAGGTCAGGATCATCCTCTAAAAGCTCTTGGGTATAATGGATCTTGTACAGCCTCAATTTGTTTTCCTTTAAGATAGTCCTTACAGATTTTTGATATATTTCGGCATTTATAGCTACCTGGTTGCTTATTTTTGGATTTTTTTCTATTTGAAATAAAACGTTTAATTTATGTTCATCACTTGTAGCAGTTTTTGGGCGTCCGGTTTTAAGTAAAGATTTTATGGACCCGGTTTTCTGGTAGCGTCGAACTGTTCTGTGGACGGTTTATTTTTTTATTGGTTTGTTAGGTTAGCGGTCATTAAACAAGTCACAAACTTCTTGGTATGTTCTGGTTTTATTTCCATATCCGCGAAAAATCAAAATATCAATATGTTGATTTTCTGTCAGAACAAAAGCCATAACTAAACTTGTAATTTTATAATTAATAGAATATTAAGCTGCTTAACTGACAGGGATAATGCGTTTAATTTGTCATTGTTGTAGCATCGCAAAGGCAAGTGCTTCAAAAACAACCCTTGCAGCGCCTACTTGTTATAATAGCCGCACGGGGCTATTATTACGCATTTTTCTGTCTGAATCAGAAAATCTTGAAGGTCATTGTTTTAACCTTCGACACTTTTGAATATGCTTTAATGTAGTGGATTATTGAGAATGAATAAATTTAAATAAATCAAGTAAATACACGAGAAAACGTCTACATTTTCTCTAAGACTGGTATAAAAATCAAGTCGATCAGTAATAAGAGTGAATTTAGAGAAATTTTTAACTTAAAACAATTTTTATCCGCGTACTACACTGAAAAAATAGTTTATTTACATTTACCTAAACTTATTAACGCTTAATAAATCCTTTATTGGATAATGGCGGAATAAAATTTTATTTATGAGAAAAAAATAATTCATTTAAAGTATTTAAATATATATTATTTGTTGTAAGTCAACATTTATTAACTATAAATAAAGCGATATTAATATTATTCATAGCATTTATTTAAAAAAAATTGTGCTAATTTATTCTTACTTTATACCTAGTTACCAACAAATATTCTAACTTCACAAAGAATTACGTATAATAAACCTTTCATATTAAAATATTTAAATATATATTATTTGTGACATGACACCATTTATTAATTAAAAATAAAGTAAAATAAATATTATCCATCGTATTTATTTAGAAAAAAAAATTTACTTATTATTTATAATGTGTTTAATTAATAACAAGAAAACTAATTTTATAGTTAATAATAGATATTATTAACTATATGCCAATAATTACTTATTATAAACTTCATATTATTAATTATAAATAATCTTTTCGATCATAAATGATCTAAGGTATTCGATAAAAAAACAAAACACATTCTTTGCAAAATTGTATTGCATATTGAAAACTTGAACAAAACAACTTATAAATTCAAACTCTAAACAAAAATAAAAACAAGTATTTTAAATATGACAAAAAAATAAAAAATACTTATATTTAGAAATTGCCTCTCTTTAAACTCTAAACAAAAATAAAAATATGTTCCTAAATATTATAAAATATAACTAAAATATTATAAAATATAACTATTAACTATAACTATTAAAATAACGTTTTGGCATATATAGCGATGAATAGAATAGTATTTTATTAATAATAACAATTTAACATAACACGCTATAACTATGCGTCGAGGTATTAACACTGAAATAACTTATATTTCTTGGTTCATGCAAGAAATATATTTGTTACCGTTTCCAGCTGTATGAATATGCGTCAAGAAAGGCCAAGAGATATCGTTTAGACTTATGATAAAGGTGTGAGGTATAATATGTTGAACGTAATAAGCCTCATAATGTTTATCAACGCCATAGCAGACAACCTTTTTATAAATCAAATACACTTGTTGCTTTTCGTTATATAATATATTCTCAATTAATCCAAATATTGGTTCGCCAAAAAAATCACGAGTCATCTGAAAAACTAAACCTTTTCGATACGTAATTCCGTTTACTTTAATCCACCTTATGATAAAGAAGTCTTCAATATTTTTTATACTACAATGTTTTAGTTGAATTTCGGTCATATTCCCTGAAGAAATTTGCGCTCCCACCTCAATGTTGTCAGAAAAACCCCGGTTTATAAGGAATCTATATGCTAGTTTTAACTGATGTTTTATCGCTAGGGTGTAAGGAAGATTTTTCTTGTTGAAACTATATTGCTATTAGATTTACTAATTTTGTGAAAAGCTTCATAACGTATTGACGAAAGTTTAGAAAGAAGACCGACGTTTTTAATAGTCCGTGAATAATGTGTCAAAAAATGAAATTTTGGTGTTAAATCCCCACTGAAAAGAGAAATATAAAGTTGATGATGTTCATTAACTAAACTTTGTAAATAAATTAGTTCACTTGTATTGGTAGTATGCTTTGCCGTAATATGCTCGATATTAAAGATCAATAAGAAGAAATGCCACGTTTGGTCACATGGATCAACTAAATCACCAATTATCAAAGGAAAGTAAGTTACAAAAGCATGCATTTCTGATGCTGACATTATAACTAATTCTTTCTCTATTTGATTAAGAGGAATTGGCGGTATTTTATTACCAATATCGACATCGATATGGTTAAAATATTGTATGCGGTTGTTAAGTATATCTAACGAAAAGTATTTTTTTTCAAATATAAAATCTTTTAATATTTTACCAAAATCATATCGACAAACGCCTTCATATAAATCATGCATCAAATCAAAGTGTATATTTTCAGTATTATGGAAATATGAGAGGTCATTCCATAGACAGTATTCTTTAACACTATAACTTTTTTCTCGCACATTTATTTCGTAGTTGGCTCTATGTCTTAACGTGTTTAATCTTCTACTGTCATACTCTTTGTTACTGATTTATGCGAAAAACATGCACGGCAAAAGTAATTGGAAGAAAAACTCTCAGTCATTCCGATAATTGAATTTATACCTAAATTATCCCCCAAAATCAATGGAACTACAAAATAAATTTTTTTGTTATTAACAATAATTCCTTCAGATTCCAAAAATTTCAGCTCATTTATAAACAGTTTAAAGACATCTGTGCTAGACAAATTTGTTTTATCAGATGAGTAAAATAATCCCCATAAAAAAATATTTTCCAGTCGTGATGCATATTTTTGCTCTAAAGCTGCAAATGAAGTGTATATTCCAGCTAGCTTGTGAACCCCTGCTTGTGTACCCAAAGGATTTCCGGTTTCAAAATCGTCATAGTACATATATAACGGTATAATTATTTTGCCTTGAAATTTATTTTTTATAGATTTCCACAAAGTACTATTAAATATACTGGATATTTTATCTGAGATAGATTCCTCTGTTGCAATATATTGTAACATTTCATTCAAAACGTTAGGCATTTCAAGGATTTTTCTAAGCAGTAGCCCTAACGGAACAATTTGACCTTCACATTGTCTTATATTTAAAGTTGAAGAAATTGCAGAGGTTTTATTGTCAAATATATTCCCGATAAAATACGTCCTGGGCTTAATGAGGACGTTAAATTTTTCCAAAAGATGGAACCGCTTATATTCTGAAGTTATTGATGAAAATAAATCGCTTGACAAGACAGATAATATTTCTTTGTAATGGTTACTTGAAAGTTCAGTAGATAATAGGTTTAACCTAGCTAATATATTTGAAAAAATACCTGATACTAATTCGGAAGTATTATTTAAGGTTTCTTGCACTACTGAACGATTAATTGTGTCATTGCTATATAATTTACTTGTAAATTTTAAAATCTGAATTTCCATTGCAGTTTGAAAATTTTCAGATTCTGGTGAATCAATACTTGAAACTATATTTTCTATGTTGTCATTTGTTTGTTGGTCTACATTGATATTAGCAAGTTGAAAGATTCTACTTGCCGTTGTAGGCACGTTTATGTTTAACTGTTTAAAATTACTGTCACTGTGAAAACGGCCTATATGTTTCTTTAGTGCAGAAAAAGAACTAAAATCCCTAGTACAATTGCTATGACAACAAGAAAATGAACTTAAAAATCTATGAGTAACGGTCATATGAGCTAAAAATTTCTCATTTTTATCAAATATTTTGAAGCAATGTTTGCACCTCATTTTTATATCATTAATATTAATTAGAATTAATCTTATTAACTATATCCAATATGTTTGGAATCTTATCGAAGATTGTTTTCATATTATACATTCCTAACTGAATAAACATCCAAACATGCTCACACTCGTATGGATATTTTAAATTAAATAAATGAATTAGTTGAAAACAAATATCTATGGCCTTTAAGACAGATACAACCCGATACAAAATAGTATTAAAACTTACATAAATATTAGTAATATCAGTATATGAAGCGCCCACTATTATGATAAATGGCAGTAATGGCAAACCATATTTAACCATCTTCTTCCTTTTTTCTTCAATAATATTAGGTATGTCCCCAGAAATCTAAAACAAAATAAATAGTCATTTTTTATTAAAACGAAAAACGGTACTAGATTTTAGAGCGAGGTGTAGAAGAAATTACAGATGTTTAGAAAAAGTGGTAAATTCTTACTTTTTACCTGTATACGTAATATACCTACTACTTTTTCTGTGACAATGATGGTACTATAATAATCATAGACGTTGTAAATCATTGAAAGAATATTGAAACGAGAATTTTGGAAGAAATTGCAAAATGTTTGCTTTGACAGATTGATTGTTAATCCTGGTTAAATTCTGTCAAATAATAAGTACTTTTCCCCGCGAAAAAAGTATAAACTTTTTTGCACCTGTCAACTTTTTCCATCACAGAAAAAATAATATTTAATAAGAAATTGTACCAAAAAATCGATTATAAAAAAAATAGTACCTTTACAGAAACAATCAGTCCACTGACAATTTCAGAAAGTGTTGGGTGCCACGAGGTTTTAGTCTTCTTATTAAAAGTCTTGCTTGGTAGTAAGGCTGGTAGCAAAGTTAGCATCAAATCATGACGAGATTCTAAAAAAGCACAAATTTGGAAGTAAACATAAATTTTAAAGCTTAAATTTAGGTTTAGAAGATGAAAGAATAAGTATTGAGAAAAATGATCAAAGGAATATTAATAGACAGGCTTGTGATGACAATTACCATTATTTAAACTTCCGGTTTCAATTATTTCGGCTATTAAAGAATCACTCTGGTTTAAATGACTTCGCTTTAGTTCCAATAATTTGTTGAAAATTGGTTCAAAATTATGATACAATTGATCATAGCAAGGGTATCTTTTTTTAAAGTCGATATCTATTAGTTTATGTCCCAACGGGCTTTGTATTATTGGAAATACTGCCAAAAATTCTTGAATGTCAATATCCTTTTTCAACAAAGTTTGTCGATATTCATATGAATTTGTCCATTTTTCTTCCACTTCAGTCCATGGCTCCTGATTATTTTGCAGCCAAGTAATATCTTGTTTGTGATCAGCTAGAAGAAATTAAAATATTAAAACATGGATTATCTCGAACTCACATTAAATCATTGATATGAAATTAGGGAAGCAAAAATATTAGAGAGTACTTTTCATATTTCAAAATGTGTTTGGTGAAAAGCTATGTTATAGATAAATATACCTTCGTCACTAACAGTATTAGAGGTGTCTGTTAAAATGGAATCTTCATTATCTTCTTGTGAGCTTCTGGACGACGATAAAATGCCAGATTCCCTTAAGAAAGTCAGTCTATTTCTATATTTATCAACTAATTTGCCCCTTGCAATACCACTTTTGTTGTCCTTGGAATATCGCTTTTTTATTGGAGAGGTAAAATAAACTTGAGGCAATTCTTTTGGGAATTCCTTTACAATTTCTCTAGCAATACTCCGAAAGTCTTCATTAGTTAGCCTTCTACAAGTAAAGAGAAATAATGAATGGTATATCCAAAAAAATAAAAAATGACGTGAAGCAAATAGTCTTGTGAACACAAGAACGGAAATAGGTTTTTTTTTTCATTCGAGTTCTTTTTCGTTTTATTTAAAAATTATTGTCGCATATACAGTATGTTTAAGATAAGATTGAACATCAGAGGGATATCGGAAACAATAAGCGATAAAGAGTTGGTTAAGATAAACAAAAATTGCGCTATTTGAAGTCAATAAAATCTTACAAAAAAACTTGAAAATTTTTACCAGTTCCGGCTTTATTTCAATAGACAAAAACTGCCGCTACTTTTTCATTTTATACAAAATGACTATACCGAGTTATAGGTCTGATATTTTGGCATTGTTACCCATCATCGAATTTTTAATGCGGAACTGTAATTGTTATTTGAGAATGTAAGAGCTGTTTGTCACCCAAATTCAATAAATTACACTCACCTCATAGAATTTGTAGTAACATTATAGCGCGATTCTTCCTTCTCACTCCAACAAATAGGGCTCTTATGAAAAACATCGTAAATAAGACTTCGAACAGCGAATGTGATAACTCGTTGAATTTAGGAGTTAGAAATCTTTTTACTTAAGAAATAAAATTATAGATCTGTACTTAAGAAAACGAAGTTAAGGATGGTTCTAAAATGGAAACGACAGACATAGAATTGATATTTCCCTTTATGGATAATGAAAATATAGCAATATCTTTATAGCTCAAATAAACCCATCAGAAATAAAAACATTTGTATTTTTTTCACATAACTTCGGAACTAATCGAAATTTTAAAATTTTCTCAACTTTTTCCAAATTTAACCTACTTTGTATCTTTCACTGTTTTTGAGATCTCCTTGCAGTTAAAATTCCAAAATAAGTTAAGAATTTAAATAAACTAAACTTAACAATGCAGTTGTTCTATTTGATCTTACCTGAAGGGCACTATATTAATGAAGTGTTGAACTATAATTTCCACTAGATAGGATTGACATTTACTACTCAGATGTTTTTTTATCTTGTACAGCTCTTTAACTGCTTTTCCCATTGAAGTCTGATCCAACAGTACAGATAAATTAAAATCTCCCAATGATTGGTTTCTCTCACCTATTGTCGACATTGATGACGTAGACGGTGACAATAAAGAATAATTTTCTTTGCGTCCATTCTCTGTTTCATTATGTTCATCAACATTCATTAATATTTGGTATTCATTAAGTGTGTTGACTGCCTGAGGTTGGTTAACAATATTCAACAAGATTACTTTATTTGAAGGCAAAACATCATCCACATTGATATCTTGAGTCTGATTTCTAAAAAATAATTGTTGGTAAAATACATGTAAATACAGTGAGCGGCTAAAATACAGAACAAATTGTTTTAAATAAAAGGTATTGACTTTTTTGAAAAATGCTTGGACACGTCAAATTAGATTTTAGTTTACCTACATTTTGATGTAATTCATTTGTATTTTAAATTTTTTTTTATAAAGAAAACTATTGATAGCGATTTTTAGTTATTAAATTTACAAAAACGGACAAGTAAAAAAAACAAGTAAAAACAAGGAATAGTTCGTTATTTTCCTTGCTTGGCCGAATTGCGCTAAAGTGTTATATATATATATATATATATATATATATATATATATATATATATATATATATATATATATATATATATATATATATATATATATATATATATATATATATATATATATATATATATATATATATATATATATATATATATATATATATATATATATATATATATATATATATATATATATATATATATATATATATATATATATATATATATATATATATATATATATATATATATATATATATATATATATATATATATAT
Source organism: Kuschelorhynchus macadamiae (assembly GCA_030620095.1). NCBI lineage: Eukaryota > Metazoa > Arthropoda > Insecta > Coleoptera > Curculionidae > Kuschelorhynchus > Kuschelorhynchus macadamiae. The sequence continues at coordinate 239,996 of JAUTXW010001055.1, forward strand.
ATATATATATATATATATATATATATATATATATATATATATATATATATATATATATATATATATATATATATATATATATATATATATATATATATATATATATATATATATATATATATATTATTCCGGGTGTATCCGTTCACTCCTGTCGTTCTGAAAAGAACAGTTTTGCTGACGTTTATATTTATATATATATATATATATATATATATATGAATATATATATTTTTATATATCCGTGAAGGATAAAAATCAACATATATATATATATATATATATATATATATATATATATATAACATTATATAAAAGAAAACACGATATTATCCTAAAAAGCGTATTAAGATATCTTGCTTCGTTTCCGAGATATTATATATCTTGAAATCTATACAAAATGTTTGCCTTATGCATGCACTTAAGGCTGCCAGTTATAACGACGAGTTACGTTTTTATTTTAAGTATTTCCCAATTTCTAAAACTACCCTTAATTTTATTCGGGAAGATGACAAATTTTATTATTTTTTAGAGAGCCCACCAAGTTATTTTCTCATTTTTTTCAGATATATAACTTTTATAGAGACAAAATTATGGTTAAGTATTCTTCAGAAAAAGTTTTGCATATTTGAAAAATAAGAATGTATTTTTATACTTATACAGATTACGAAATAAATACAAAAATAGGAGTTTGCAAAACAAAAAAAGTTTTAATGAAAATTTTAGATTTTGAGATTGAATTAAAGAACTTACAAGTACAAGTCAAAAAGCTTTTAGAAGACTTTTAATACTAGACTTGGTTTTTGAGAAAATGAATGATGAATTTGAGAAAAAATTAAGCATTTTTTACATAGTCACCATTCATTTTCTGAAAAACTATGTCAATTATTAAAAAAAATTTAAAGGCTTTGTGACTTATATTTCTATGGTTATCTGAAAAAATTGAATTTAATTTTTTCTTGCTTTGCAAATTTTTATTTTTCCATTTATTTCATACTCTGTATACAAAATACAATTTTTTTATCATCTGCTAATGATGCTAACTTGATTAGAGAAACGCGCGTCCAGAACATAACAAGTTGTGGTGTAGTGTGATTAGAACTCTTGTATTTTGATTTAAACAAAATTTAACGAAATTTTGCAGACGGAGTAATATATACTTAATATTTAGTATTTTCCTTGGTGGGATGGCAAACGTTAGGGGCGGAGTAAAAAATGTATTTATTTTTTTAAATGCTGTATCTTTCTTATCTTAATTTGAAATTTAGCAGAAAGATGGAGTAATATACTTTTTTCCTGGGTGGAACAACGACAGGGGCAAAAAAAAGAACTAATTTTTATATTATATATTAACTGTATATTTCTCCATCTGTCTGCAAAAATTCGTTAAATTTGAGGCAATGATAAAGAAAATATTGCATTTTTAAAAATAAATTAATTTTTAGTCCGCCCCTGTCGTTTGCCACCACCACCATATATTAAGGGTATATTACTCCATTTGCCTGCAGAATTTCGTTTAATTTCAAGTTAAGACAGACATTGCATTTTTAAAAATAAATTAATTTTTTTACTCCGCCCCGGTCATTTGCCACCTACCTAGAAAGAGACCATATATTAATTGTGTATTACTACATTTGTTTGCAAAATTCCGTTAAATTTGAGGTAATGATAAGAGAAATATTGAATTAAAAAAATAAATTAAATTTCAACTCCCCCTGTCGTTTGCCACCATACCTATAGGAAAAGACCATATATTAATGGTACTGTCTGCAGAATGTCGTTTAATTTCAAGTTAAGGTAAGAAAGACATTGCATTTTTTAAAATAAATTAATTTTTCACTCCGCCCCTGTCGCTTGCCTCCAAAAATTCGTTAAATTTGAGGTGATGATGAAAGATATATTGCATTTTTAAAAATAAATCGATTTGTTACTTCGCCCCTGTTGTTTGCCACCTCACCTAGGAAAAACCTGTATTAAGTATATATTACACCATCTGTCTGATGCAGAATTTCTTTAAATTTAAGGTAACAATAAAAGAGATATTGCATTTTTATAAATAAATGATTTTTTCTACGTTATTTACGTTTGTCACCCCCCTGTCGAAAGAGTTTGCAAAGTTTTGTTGCAATTAGATTTAACATAAAGACGATATTTTTGACTTTAGAAACATCTTGGAACTATCCTTCTTGTATATTTATATAATGCCAAAGTTTTATCTGGCCCGTTGATAAAATTTTGTTGCTGGCTCCTTGTTGCTAGCTACAAAAAGCTGGCTTGACTGATATTTTATATGTTACGCTATTATACGACCAGTTTATCACTAAATTGCCTAAAAACTACACTTTGCAAATTTTAAATGGCTTTTTATATCATGTTTTTAAGCTCTCCAATCTGGGTATTTGATTTTCTGTGTGCGCATCTTCTAGGCAATTTTTTTGGAGTCAAATAAAGCACAATTTTTTTTTACAAACAAATTAAGCGATCCGACAACCTGTCAACCTGAACAAAGTTTATGTTATTGGATTTGGAGGGCTAACAAAGAAAAAATTGATTACTGACATCAATGAATAACGCTTCATAAAAATCTCAATAATCAAACAATCTCTCACGAAACTGTAAGAATACATTTTAATATATAGACTAAGTTACAACCAGCACAATACAAATTATGCGGGAAATGAATCCGATGTATTTTTGACAATGACTTCTGTGGAGGGCAAAAATCACGTTGTTTGGATTTCCTAATAATACAAATTTTTTCCATAATATGTTACCTAAATCCACGCCTACGCTGTACTCGTACATATAGTTAACTAGGTTTACTTACATAATACAACTTTTATCTGATTCGTGAATAATACTGTCACTGTTGTCAGAAAGCCTTGCTTTCAATTTCACTCTTTGTCCTAACTGGGGAATTAAAACTTTACTTTCATTCGAATCTGAGAGAACTTGTTTTAGGGTAGCCAGACTATCGACGCCATTTGCTGAAATTTATTATAATTAAAGATACTAATAAAGAATGTATAAGACATTATTAATAAATCACTATACATATGGTTAAGCAATATGTTAATAGGAAATTTGGCTTATTCTTGATAAGTGAATTTACATATACATACTAAATATACCTTATATATTATAAGTATTATATATTTTTTAATAACGTTCCTTTATTAATAATAACACTTATACTTATGTTTAGTGAATAAATATATTAATAAAAACTGAAGCCTATTTGCTCCAAGTAAATTTATTTATTATTAACAAAGCACTATAACAGCACAGCTAGAATAGGATATGCGACGCCACCGATATAATTTTTGTAATAAAACGAATCTGTGAACTATGCAATACCTAAAAAAATAAACTTACCTTGGCAGGCACTAAAGGCTTAGTCACACAAAACGCGGTCTGTCGCGGCGGGCAGCGATATTGGACCGCAGCGGGATAACGATAATTTTATATTACACAGAAATGTATTAGGTTGGTCACACTGAAAGCGGTCCATCGCGGCGGGCCAGTTTAGATCGCGACGACAAGCGATACACTTGTACTAATTTACAGAATTTCGCGCGTATATACGTCATGTCGGAAAATACTGAAATATTTATAGAGACAGTGAGAAGCTATGTGTTTTTGTACGACACAACACATAAAAATTATAAGAACATTTTGAAGAAAAGTGAGGCATGGAAGGAAATAGCAGAAACTCTAAACATGACGGGTAAGTACATTTTATTTGTGTACATTTATTTATAAATTAAAAAATAACATAATATTAAAATAAAATAAATAAATATAGTTTATAAACTGCTGAAGTAATCGGCAAATTTTTCTCGTACCTCAAACGCAGCAGTATTCGATCTTCTGTTGGTCGGTCTTGTGTTTAGTAGTGCTCGTATTGGTTCCTCTTGTTGTTCTGTTTCCATAGCTGCATATTCTCTAGTGTTATTTTTTGTTATAATATAATTGTGCAGGCAGCATGCTGCTTTTATAATCCAGTCAGCCGTTCCAGCATCTGTTTCTATAGCTCTCAAGAAAACTCGCCACTTCATAGCCAATATGCCGAATGCATTTTCGACTACACGACGCGCTCGGCTGAGCTGTGAATTAAATTTTTTTCTTCTTGCATTATTAATAACCCCGGTTTTCGGGTACGGTCTCATCAAAAAAGTTTCCAGTGCAAATCCTTCGTCACCTACAAATACATGTGGTACTGGATCGTCTCTTCCTGGAAGTGGTTTTGGTGGTAAAATAGTTTTATTATCAATATACTGTTGATAGAAAGCTGAATCTTGAAAGATAGCGCTATCACTGTGACGGCCATAATTGCCAATATCCACTACCATAAACTTGTAATGTGGGTCTACAATAGCAAGGAGAACTATAGAGAAATAATTTTTGTAACAAAAATAAGCTGAGCCACTACGACGAGGACATTTTAGCCTAATATGTTTTCCGTCTATACTTCCAAGGCAGTTCGGGAAGTCCCACAATTCCAAGAAATCCTCAACAGATTGTAACCACATTTCTCTATTGGGTGTTGGCAAATACTTTGCCTGTAGTGTTTTCCAGATTTCTTGACAGACATTTCTTACAATTTTGGATACAGTTGATCGTCCTACTCGATAAGAAAAAGCGATAGTCTGATGGCAGTCGCCGGTCGCCAAATATCTGAAAAAGAAAAATGTATAGTTGAGTAGAGTGTATGTATGAAGTGAATGTGTTGTTTAAACGATGACATTAATTAACTTCTACTGTTTCAAATATAAAACTTAAATTAAATATAATAACTTAAAGTGAAAGGGATCTAATTACTTTATCTAATTGATGTATTTCTGTTTCAGCCGAATCAGCAAAACAAAAATGGAAGAATTTACGTGATTCGTATATGAGATACAAGAAGTTCACACGGGGTGAAACCGGTCAGGCCAAGAAGTACCATAAGTGGCCTTGGAGTACCCACATGGAATTTTTGGATTACACACTTAAACCACGTTCGCACAGTAGCAATGTACCTACAGAAAGGTTAACAGAAACTGAAGACAGTCAGTTCTCTGAAGCAGATAATTTGTTGACGTCTGACGATACGACCCAAGAAAGAAATGCATCTACAGAACGATGTTCAACACCTTTACAAACACCAGCTCGACCAAAAGAAAAAAGAAAGTCCCGCAGTCGCCCATCAACGGAAAACAGCCCAGATGATGTCGACAAAGTAATTGACTTCTTGTCAAACAAAAGAAGCAAAGAGGTTATTGATGGTGTTGATCATTTATTTTTGAGCTATGCTGCGACCTTTAAAAAATTCAGTCCATTGAATCAGGCCAAATTGAAGTTAAACCTTGCTACATTATTTGCAGAAACTGAAATTAAAGAGCTAGAAGCGCAATCGCCACCAGCGCTAGAGGCATTAACATCAGATTCTCGAGCTTCTTCGGCAAATTCTTCACATTTCCCCCAGCATCCAAAGGGACAATATGCCCGTGATTCTTCAATCAATTCCTCACATTATTTGGAGCACATCGATTCTGAGACATCGCGTCCATATTCACCACATTTGGACCCCAATACTCGATTACAAATATATAGCGAAAGATCGTCACGCCAATCAAATCTTTTTTCAGGATTTTCAGCAAGGGATGTTTATGAAGGAGCAAGCGACATGATTCAAAATTCCGAAAATACTAATTATCTGAATTTAACATAGATTATAAATAAACTTACTAGTTATTTTTTTAACCATTTGAATTGCAATGTTGATTTTCACGTTTCTTCGTCCTTTTAATTAAGTTTAAACAATGTAAATATTTGTACTTATATTAATATGCTAATTAAAGTGTATTTGTATATTTCACATTCATAAGTGTCTTACTTACCTCAAACAAATAGCTAATCTTTCTCTTGTATGAATTGGTGTTCTCCAGTTAGTGGTGCACTTAGTAATATTTGGCTTTAAAACGTCATGTAATTCTTCAAAACACAACCTCGACATTCGGAAATATTGAAAAAATCTATCTTCATGAGACTGTAATTCAATACAGAGACGGTGGTATTCACCAAATTGTTCTCTCTTTTTATTGATGGGATGTACCCACCAACGCTTATTCCTTTTCTTTTTTCGTAGAGCAAAGAGAAGAAGAATTTGCTCCTCGTCAGAGCTAGACATTGGAAACACAAGCACAACCGATTGTAAGAAAATGTCGCATCCTGTGTGGCATTATATCGCCTTTTTACCGCTGCGAAGATCGCGCGAAAGCTGACCGCCGCGACAGACCGCGTTTTGTGTGACTAGGCCTTAACCAAGTCCCCGAACCCGTTTTCTGACAAAAAGGTGTCGAGCTGTTGTTGATCCATTTTATATCAGATAGGTACTAACACAAAACTTAACAAATAAATCAAATTGGTAACTGGATACCGATGTATGACAATGGAAGACTGGAAAAATATAAAAAGAAAAAGAGTTTTCACCCTTTTGGTGCGGCGTTGCCAGATGTTCTTAAAATTATATTTTTACTTTTCATATACGTATAAAATAACATCTTTTTTCTCAATATTGAGATTTACTTTGGATTATGATTATAGTTAAGGGTTTATAGTATGGTCAGTCTAGGTCAGATTGGGTAGGTTAATACCATCTGACACACAATTTTTTTCCCAAGCTCGGATTAGATTAAGTTAATTAGTGTTTGCCCTTTTTCACTTTTAGTTCGGGTTACTTTAGGTTGTGAGTTAGTTTTAACCCACATATTTAATACGCTATAAATTGCTATCCACGAGATAGCAGCTGTCTTGCTCCACACCCTAGTGTCTCTGTCGCTTGACCGCCAATAAGCGTTGCTCATGTAACGCCACGCACACGTACAATGGTACACTACGGTATCGTATAGCGATACAAATGCAAAATTTGTTCTGTGCTGGTATGTGCTATTTCTTTTTATAGGCGAACAGTAGTCCCGTTGCAAACTACCGGACATGCAATATAGGGGTATTAAATATATAGGTTAACTTGATATATTCCTTTTCCAGATAAAAAGTATATCTCATAGTAAATCGGGCAATGTTTGGCAACGCCGCGGGAATGAGCTGTCGTTCATCGCGTCGCGTCGTATGGCGAACGTGAAACGTCGTGAATATGTGGATGACGCGCAGAATGGCCTTTTTCTATAAACTTTTATTTTTATTGCTGAAAAACAAGCTTTATCTGCATTTTTCTTTCTTTTAAATAAATTATAGGGACAGGTATTGTGACCGACTGAAATTCTTTTTCGCCCTGCTTTGGTTATTCAGATCATAGTGTTTCTAAAATATACTTAATATGTATTATTATTTAAAAAGCACATAATTAGTTTATAATCAAAAAAGTAAATAAAAAGTAAGAATAAATTGCAACTTACGAAAAAATAAACCATTAATATATGTAATAATAAAAATATAAACTATAAATAAAATATAATATAATGAAATATTTTTGTTTAATAACACTTAATATAAAAATTTGTTGAGCTCAAACAATTCTTGTTATTGATTAATAAATTCACGTGTAACAAATCATTTATTTTAAGGAAAAAAAATATTTTATCGAAATTATTTTTAGGTAACAAAAATGTTTAATTAAAAATAAGTATTATTTGATGTTAATAAAATGCTGCTAAATAAAGAATTTTTAACAATAAACTCCATCTTTTTTTTCAGTGTAACTAGATTATCTCATAAGATGAAATGTAATTTTTTATAAATAAAATACAATGTATATTATACAACTTGAAGAAAAATTAGGTACTATTACACTTAATTATGATTTTTATTCACGTATGGTTAGATTAATTAATTTTAAGGTAAAATGTGATTTTTAATAATTAAATATAACGGTTGTAAATAAGTAAATGCAAAAAGATAAGTAAATTATTAAAGAGTGATGGGGTAAAAAAAATTAACGTATGGGTAAAATTTATTTATTAAGAATGTAGGTTCGATGTTTAATAATCGGTTATATTATAATTTATATTATATTTATTACTTAAGTATGGATGAGATTTAGTTATTAAGAATGTAGCGTTTATAATAATTAATGCAGAAAATCAATAATACATTAATGGTGTATGTAGGTACCTACCCATGTAAATTTATTTTTTATTTAATAAGGGATTTCTCCCTTTTAGGTAAGAATAAGCTATGTTTTGTTCTTCCAAAATGAACGCCTGGTAATATAGGTTCGAAATAATTGCTTTTTTCAATGTACGCAGGATTAAGAAGTAATTATACTTTAATTTTTTTCTTTGTGGAAAGCCACCAATATCACTTAAAAAGAAAAACAGCTTAATAACTCAAAAGCCATTTATTTCAATAAAATAAATGGGGCATTACATTTAAGATTAGAAAATGTCTACATGTAGCGGAAAACTGACAAATATGGCAACGCAAGATAATTGGGCGTTCCCGTACTTTTACTGTAAATGCGGTGTTGTATCTCAGCAACCAGTGAAGATAGAATTTTGAATGTTTAGAATTTTAATAAATTTGAGACGGCCAATTTATTGAAATAAAAATAAATGGGGCATTCCATTTAGGATAAGAAAATGACTACGTGTAGCACAAAACTGCGAAATCTGGCAACAGTGCCGATACCATTTTTCAATTCCGCATGCCTAGAAACCCCCAAATGCCAAATTATGTAAGCACAACTTTAGCGGTTTTGAATATATTTAAGCGTTTCGGAACCTTTTAATATAAATGCGGTATTGTCATCTCAACAACTAGGACAGATAAAATTTTGAAAATTTGGAATATTACTAAACTTGAAACAGTCAATTATATGCAATAAAAATAAGTGGGACATTCTATTTAAGATAAGAAAAAGACTATGTGTAGAGCAAAACTGAAAAATCTAGCAACAGTGCCGATACCATTTTTCAATTTCGCGTACCCAAAAACCCGCAAAGACTGAATGTTGAAAGCACAACTTTAACAGTTTAAGAGATATTTAGGCGTTCCAGTACTTTTTACTGTAAATGCGGTGTTGTCATATCTCAGCAATCAGACAAGATAGAACTTTAAAAATTTAGGCTGGTACTAAACTTGAGCCAATTTAATGCAATAAAAGTAAATAGGGCATTCCATTTAAGAAAAAAAAATAACTACTTGTAGCACAAAACTGGGAAATCTAGCAACAGTGCCGATACCGTTTTTCAATTCCGCATGCACACAAACTCTCAAATGTCAAATATTTCGAGCACAACTTTAGTTAACTTGTGCCTGCAAACAAAAACAATTCCTACTTTGTGGAAGACGTCCAAAGTATGTCCTGTCTTTAAGGAAGGCGGTAAGTCAGATTTGACGAACTCAGGCCAGTATCAATAATATGCAATTTTTGTAAAATATTTGAATTTCTACTTCACGACTACATATTTCCTTTATTTAATTAACTTAATAATACCGCAACAACATGGGTTCTTTAAGGGTAGGTCTACACTAACAAACCTCACAATCATTAATCAAGACATTGTGGAAGCAATAGACAACAAACTACAAACTGACGTAATTTACTCGGACTTTGCAAAAGCCTTTGATCAACTAGATCATTATATTTTGCTTAAAAAGTTACATAAATTTGGCCTCTCTGAGCCACTCATTGAACTATTTCATTCATATTTGTTAAATCGTAGGCAATTTGTGCAGGTTTGCGGCTCTAAATCCGACTACCATAGTGCAACTTCAGGAGTTCCTCAGGGTTCTGTCTTAGGACCCCTAATTTTTAACTGTTTTATTAATGATATTGGGTCTCAACTTAATGTTAACTTTTTGCTTTATGCTGATAATGTAAAGTTGTATACAATACATTAAAGATTATTAGGACTGTGTGAGGCTTCAACATAATTTGGATATAATAACCAACTGGTGTCTGGAAAACGGTCTATGGCTCAACGCTGAAAAGTCTAATTTTTTATCCTTTACCACAAAGCAATCCCCTACTATTTTTCAATATTCTCTAAATGAAAGTTTATTGTGCCGCGTAGACTCGTTTAAAGACCTTGGAGTAACTTTTGACACAAAGCTTTCTTTTTCTGTTCATATTAACAACATTATATCTGAAGCTTACAAATCATATGGCTTTATTTTGAGATCCACAAGAGACTTTAGAAATACTGATCCAATCAAGTCGCTATATTTTTCCTATGTCCATTCAAACCTAGAGTACTGTTGCACTGTGTGGTCTCCGGGATATAATATACACATTGACAACCTGGAAAAAGTTCAGCGTAAATTTTTAAAATACTTGAGCTTCAGAAGTGACGGAACTTACCCCTTCTCTGGCTTTCCTCATAATTTATTACTTAGTAGATTTCATGTCTCCTCTTTAAAAGATCGACGAGATTACTTTGCCATTCTCACTTTGTTTAATTTACTAAATAATATTCTTGATTGCCCAAATATACTTTCAAGAATTAAATTCTGTGTTCCTCGAGCAAGCAGTCGCCATCATGCCCTACTTTATCTCCATACTCCGAGAACTAATATTCTTAAGTTTTCTCCTCTATAGGTAATGTGCAATGTGCAAAATACTATAAGAGATACTGATTTATTTAATATTTCTAAGAGAATCCTTTCTCGCATGCTCAAACCTTGAAAAACTTTGTCAGAATAGTCTTATTTAGGTTACGAATTTTTTACTAGATATATATATATATATATATATATATATATATATATATATATATATATATATATATATATTTATATATATACATATATATTTATATATATATACATATATATATATATATAGTCTCTATTCGGACGCGAGAAAGAAAGCTTCGAAAATGCCAAATGTAATTTTGGCGAAACGTCAGCAAAACTGTTCTTTTCAGAACGACAGTAGTGAACGGATGTACACCCGGAATGAAAACACATATATATATATATATATATATATATATATATATATATATATTTATATATATACTTATATATTTATATATATACATATATATATATATATATATATATATATATATATATATATATATATATATATATATATATATATATATATAATATATATAAATATATATATATATATATATATATATATATATATATATATATATATATATATATATATAATATATATAAATATATATATATATATATATATATATATATATATATATATATATATATATATTTATATATATTATAAAATTCATTTATACAAAATATCAATATATACCGGACCGGATTTTAAAACTTTATCCCCTCACTCTCTTTGGTGAGAAATGGCTAATTTCACGTTTATCCCCTGATTTCCAATTTATTATTATTTTACTGTTCTTCTAAAAAAAATGTTAGTCACGTTAAATCATAGACGTCGATTTTTATTTAACCATGGTATTATACGTCTTTCAACATTAAATTTGCCGGCAATTTTTTTTAAATATAGTTGCTATTTATATCTTAGTCAGAATAGCCCATAATATGCCTTTATTCCCTGCATTCCCCCTAAAACAGCGGCATAACATCTCCTGTATTTCTTTAATCACATTCCAGTTCACACGTGTTAAAACCCTTTATCCCCTGAATACGTTTTTCATTCAGAAACATGAACTCGTTAATATAGCAAGTTTTTTATCTCAAACATTCTAGTTCATACTGTTAAAACACTTTTTATCCTCTAAACAATTTATTTACCCAGTTTGTGAACTCTTTCGTCATGGTCACGAACAATTAACGCAAGAAAACAATACCTATATCTTTATACCTTCATAAATTATCGAGAACTCGCAAGTCAAATAAGCATAATAAAACAAATAAAAATAACCTGTACGTTATTACCTGCGAATCCTATTTAAAAAAAAAATAGTAACCAATTACCCAAATTTACCATACGTTGTCTAAACTAACCAATAGCTCATGGCTTTAATTTCTAATAAACTCACCGCATAGTCCTCATAAACCAAATTATTTCCAGATGTCGACTGTTTATCTAAAAAGAGAAAAATATATGCCCAGTATCTAGTTCTTCACCAAAATTGCCTAAACTAAATTACATTAGGTACTGAAATATATACAAGTGTTTATCCTTTTCTTTAGACCAAACTCTTTGTCCTTAAACAAAACATCCATCAAATAACGAGGTACACGAAAATCCTCTTTTCTCTTTCTCTACCCGCTAAATATCGGTTCTCAAACAAAACTATAAAGCTCACAAACACTTGTATATTATTGTGCAATTATATAGACCCGTTGCGAAAATGTTACCATCCCCTTAATTACTTAATTAACCAACATTATTACATGTCTAACCTACACACACTAAAAATATATATATATATATATATATATATATATATATATATATATATAACGTCTCTAATTTCACCTCTCTCCTCCTTCAACACCTAGAAAACCTGAAAGACAAAAATACGTTTCTCCAAACAACTCAAATTAAAATAAAAAAAATACGTTCACACAGAAAAATTCGGCTACATTCCAACTTCAGCAGAAATCCTATTTTATATATAAAACAAATATATATTAATACACCCACAAAATAAACTATGTTCCTAAAAAACAATATATATTATGTAGAAAGCCTACCGTTTAAGAGATTACTAAACTAAAATTTTATTTCCCTTTTAATGTACTTTAATTTGCTAAGTAATTTAAACTCACACAAAAAAATATATACCTACAAAATTCAATAATCATTTCTACGTGCATCTTAACTCAAAAATATCTGTTTTTTTCTCATAAAAACCGCACAAAAAAAATTAGCAACAAATTATAACATGTCTTAAACAATACCCCACAAAATCGCAACAGTTCATATAAAATACGATCATGTTTCATTGCACTGCAAACATGAAAGGAGTCTGTGCAAGTCACCAGTTAATAAACTAACTACGTTCTAATAAAGTTATTATTGCTATGTTTACCATCCATATTTAAATCTTTAACTAAAATCCTTGTCAAAGCACTTACTAATTCTCAAAAATATAAATTATAACAACAAAATTTCATTATGATCCGGAATTCCAAATAAATAAACTTGTTAGTTACTACCGTTACAACTGCTGCTTCTTGAAAACTTCCTGATATTGCCCTCGATCGCAAGCTTCCAATGGTACCTTTGACTTTAATGCTGAAATTTCATATCTATCTAACTCTGTAACTTTTTTTTTCTAACTTTCAAATCAAGACATTCAATATTATTTATGAGCCTACTGCTCTTTCAAAATGAAAATTAATTTAAACTACCTCAAGATAATAAAACGCATGAGTTCTTTTATAAAACTGATCAACTTGCAATATAAAAAACTACTTAACGATAAGAACATAACAAAGAGAAAAAAAATTGCAAATCTTTCATTTTATCCCACCGCTGCCACCATTAAATTGTAGCAGGGTTATCGAGCGGTTATTTATTATATTTAAAATTATTTATTTATTTTTTTGAGATATAGCAGGCAACCCTGTCACAATACTTAAATTAACTAAGGTATCATAAGTAAAATCAAAGGTACTCTATGGGCTTCTTCGTAAATTATAATTTAACATGTTATGAAATATAATTGTTAGTACAAATTGAGTTAAAAATTTTATCTCACCAATTCTGCGGCCATATAAACTCGAACAACAGCAAACGGCAACAACGATGGTATCTTCTTCTTGAATATATATTTATTTAACTATCAGGTGGTTTATTTAAATAAAAGATTTGGTTTTTAAAAACAACTTAAAAATCTATTAACAAAAGTAAAGTAAGTGATGTGCTGTACAAAAATAATACTTAAACCTAATAACAAAAAAAAGTATTTAAATCTTGAAAATGAGGGAATTATTTTTAAATCCCAACTTTAGTACAAAAGGAAAGAAAACAAAAATCTTTAAATAAAACGTAAATTTAACTCTTGAAAACCCAGTTACTCCCCAGATAAAATATAAAATAAAAAATAAAATATCTTTGAAAATCCCTTAACTTTAATATCCCACTGTAGACGTAAAGCCCCATAAACCTCCACAAAAGAAGAATTTAGAAGAAACTATAAGAAACAAAACTCTGACACAGACTGATTTTTAGACTTCCCGTAAAATACAAAGTTAGCTCAGCTATTACTAGATCCATCCCCTCTTTGATTTTATTAGTCAGGACGGAACGAATAAAGCTGTGAATGGTGAAGCTTAAGTCCCTACTCTAAACTTTAAGTTCGGAACTTCGTCTTAAAAACACGATGTGTCACCCATGATAATAAAAAGTGAATAAATAGATTAAAATGACATTCCCTTCAGTTCTTAGTCCTAAGATTATGTATATAATTTAATATATAAGCCTATACTAACTTATCCACATTATGGGTCCGAAAAGTCATGTCGAAAAAAAGGCACGAAAAACCCTTTCAGTTTATCTTTTCTGAAGGGAAAATTATGCCCCAAAAACATGGTTTTTCGGTAATGTTCCTATTACAAAGTACTCTTGTATTTTTAATATAGCATATTTACCATTTATTATCATTGCAACGAACCAAATAAAATGTTTCAATTAATATTTGCAACAAGTTAAATTAAACGTGCCAAAGAAAGATTTTCATGAGACAGGGGTCATATGGGACCATAAACCCTCGAAAAGGAAGGCATAAATTGTAACCTTTTAAGAAAACTTATCCATAAATTTGTCTATACTCTAAAATATAGCATTTGAGATATATGATACTTTACTTAGGGTTTAAAATTCTCGAAACTAATATTACACAAATTTACTTATAATTCTTGTGAAATAATCAAGCCTGTTTAAGCGTGAACATGAGAACCAACAGTTTTAGTAAAATATTGCTTGAATTATATTTAGAATATATAAAAATATATTCTCTATACCGTTGTTATAGTCTATTCTGTTACAATTTATATATATATATATATATATATATATATATATATATATATATATATACATATATATATATATATATATATATATATATATATATATATATATATATATATATATATATATATATATATATATATATATATATATATATATATATATATATATATATATATATATATATATATATATATATATATATATATATATATATATATATATATATATATATATATATTTATATATATAAATTGTAACAGAATAGACTATAACAACGGTATAGAGTATATATTTTTATATATTCTAAATATAATTCAAGCAATGTTTTACTAAAACTGTTATAGATTTTTAAGTTGTTTTTAAAAACCAAAATCTTTTATTTAAATAAACCACCTGATAGTTAAATAAATATATATTCAAGAAGAAGATACCATCGTTGTTGCCGTTTGCTGTTGTTCGAGTTTATATGGCCGCAGAATTAGTGAGATAAAATGTTTAATTAAATTTGTACTAACTATAGAGTACCTTTGATTTTACTTATGATACCTTAGTTAATTTAAGTATTGTGACAGGGTTGCCTGCTATATCTCAAATAAATAAATAAATAATTTTAAATATAATAAATAACCGCTCGATAACCCTGCTACAATTTAATGGTGGCAGTGGTGGGATAAAATGAAAGATTTGCAATTTTTTTTCTCTTTGTTATGTTCTTATCGTTAAGTAGTTTTTTATATTGCAAGTTGATCAGTTTTATAAAAGAACTCATGCGTTTTATTATCTTGATATCTTGAGGTAGTTTAAATTAATTTTCGTTTTGAAAGAGCAGTAGGCTCATAAATCATATTGAATGTCTCGATTTGAAAGTTAGAAAAAAAAAGTTACAGAGTTAGATAGATAGGAAATTTCAGCATTAAAGTCAAAGGTACCATTGGAAGCCTGCGATCGAGGGCAATATCAGGAAGTTTTCAGCTGTAACGGTAGTAACTAACAAGTTTATTTATTGTTGTGGTTATTTTTTTTTGATGAATTGTAATTTTTTGGAATTCCGGATCATAATGAAATTTTGTTGTTATAATTTATATTTTTGAGAATTAGTAAGTGCTTTGACAAGGATTTTAGTTAAAGATTTAAATATGGATGGTAAACACAGCAATAATAACTTTATTAGAACGTAGTAAGTTTATTAACTGGTGACTTGCACAGACTCCTTTCATGTTTGCAATGCAATGAAACATGATCGTATTTTATATGAACTGTTGCGATTTTGTGGCGTATTGTTTAAGAGTTGCTAATTTTTTTTGTGCGGTTTTTATGAGAAAAAACAGATATTTTTGAGTTAAGATGCACGTAGAAATGATTATTGAATTTTGTAGGTATATATTTTTTGTGTGAGTTTAAATTACTTAGCAAATTAAAGTACATTAAAAGGGAAATAAAATTTTAGTTTAGTAATCTCTTAAACGGTAGGCTTTCTACATAATACATATTGTTTTTTAGGAACTTAGTTTATTTTGTGGGTGTATTAATATATATTTGTTTTATATATAAAATAGGATTTCTGCTGAAGTTGGAATGTAGCCGAATTTTTCTGTGTGAACGTATTTTTTTGATTTTAATTTGAGTTGTTTGGAAAAACGTATTTTTGTCTTTCAAGTTTTCTAGGTGTTGAAGGAGGAAGCCGAACTAAAATGATTTTTTTTTATTTCAGCAGAATATATTTTATTCCCGTTTAGGTGTGACGGTGAAATTAGAGACGTTATATATATATATATATATATATATATATATATATATATATATTTTTTTAGTATGTGTAGGTTAGACATTTCATAATGTTGGTTAAGGGGATGGTAACATTTTCGCAACGGGTCTATATAATTGCACAATAATATACAAGTGTTTGTGAACTTTATAGTTTTGTTTGAGAACCGATATTTAGCGGGTAGAGAAATAGAAAAGAGGATTTTCGGGTACCTCGTTATTTGATGGATGTTTTGTTTAGGGACAAAGAGTTTGGTCTAAAGAAAAGGATAAACACTTGTATATACTTCAGTACCTAATGTAATTTAGTTTAGGCAATTTTGGTGAAGAACTAGATACTGGGCAGATATTTTTCTCTTTTTAGATAAACAGCCGACATCTGGAAATAATTTGGTTTACGAGGACTATGCGGTGACGCTTATTAGAAATTAAAGCCATGAGCTATTGGTTATTTTATACGTATGGTAAATTTGGGTAATTGGTTACTATTTTTTTTTTAAATAGGATTCGGCAGGTAATAACGTACAGGTTATTTTTATATTTGATAAAATACGTTGTTTTATTATGCTTATTTGACTTGCGACTTCTCGATAATTTATGAAGGTATAAATATATAGGTATTGTTTTCTTGCGTTAATTGTTCGTGACCATGACGAAAGAGTTCACAAACTGGGTAAATAAATTGTTTAGAGGATAAAAAGTGTTTTAACAGTATGAACTAGAATGTTTGAGATAAAAAACTTGCTATATTAACGAGTTCATGTTTCTGAATGAAAAACGTATTCAGGGGATAAAGGGTTGTAACACGTGTGAACTGTAATGTGATTAAAGAAATACAGGAGATGTTATGACACTGTTTTAGGGGGAATGCTGGAATAAAGGCATATTATGGGCTATTCTGACTAAGATATAAATAGCAACTATATATAAAGAAAAATTGCCGGCAAATTTAATGTTGAAAGACGTATAATACCATGGTTAAATAAAAATCGACGTCTATGATTTAACGTGACTAACATTTTTTTTAGAAGAACAGTAAAATAATAATAAATTAGAGTAGTTATAATAGGGGAGCGCCTCCTCCTCCTCCTCTTCCTCTCTCTCATGTCCCTCATTCTTAACTTCCTCCCCTTTTATTCTCATTCGCATCATATTTTTAATTTTTTCTCTTTGTTCTCCCACATTTGATTTTGCATTCTTAAGTCTTATAAATAGGTGCATCAAGATCATTTTAGTATGTTAAGGTACGAGTGACTGTTAAAAGAAAAAAATCTGTTGAATAAATCTATTAATAATAATATTAAAATAAAATGAGTGAATCAGTTGGAGAAAGAAATCGATCCATTCCGCTTCAGACAATTAGCCTCGAAGAAATTATACCAGGAGTTCAAGAAGAAAATATACCATTAGTTCGAGAAGAAAATAATGGGATTGTTTTAAAAAATTTGAACAAAACTGAGAATGAAGAGAAAAAAGTGTTTTGTGCTATTTGTTTTGAAATAATCGAATATTATGATTCATGTAGACCAAATACATGTTCCCACATTTTTTGTTTAAAATGTATTTTAAGATGGAATGATGAAAATTGTTGTTCTATAATGGTAAACAATTGTCCTGTATGTCGCACTAGATATTACTATTTGGTACAAATCTTCAAAGATGTAATTAGACATCATCTTGTTGTAATTTTAAAAAGAGGATAATATTTTTTTTATAATTTGTGTTTGTGAAAACTCTGGTAACAAATAATTTTGTAAAAAAAAGTAAATGTAAATATATATATAATAATTGACACACATTTTTTCCTTTTCCTATATTGAAACGACAACAATGATCTAACAAGTTTTTTAATACATACTAATTTTCACATTACATACCAAAACAATTGTTATGGGTTTACACAAAAAGTGCCACGCCCTAAAATGGCACCACTTTTGCAAATCGAAGCTTAAATTTTCTTATGGGAATTTACATGTAAAAATGACGATTTTGATTGTCGGACCGGCATAGCCTAATCTACTACTTTTTAATTATACTAATAATATTAATATAATTTGCATCAAGTAAGAGAAAACTCAATTGAATACAGAAACAAGCGTTAACAAAATGTTATGCTAATATATGAGTGCTTCTAGTGGCAGTTGACATAATCGACACTTTTTTTTTACATATGATTAGCTATTTCATTTACAAATGCAGTGTCAGATGTTAGAATAAAAAGAAGTATTTTGCATATAGCACTGAAAATATATAACCGCTTATAGTAACAGTTGACATTTTTTAAAATTAATATTGTTGACGTATTCTACTTATTATCTTTACAATTTATGTTTAAAATTAATATTTTTGACATTATCTACCCATTACGTTTATAACCTATATTTAAAATTAATATTGTTGAAATAATCTACACATCACCTTTACAAACTATGTTTATTATTAATATTTAACAACATAATCTTCTATCTCTTTTTTTTTCATTTTTATTGCAGTAAAAGCAAGCATGTTCAGGAATTAGTAGAAAAAGATGTATCCTACAAATAGCACAATGTAAATCAGAAGCACTAACAACATAAGCTCTTTTGTAGTGGCAGCTCACATGATCGGACTCCCCTCTCCGTAAATATCTCATGTGAATTGCACTACAAGGAAGGCAAATAGCAAATGTTCCTAGTCTTCGACTTTCAATTTTAGAGTAGCTTTGTATAACACATACATCTTTTTCTTCAAAATTATTAAATAATTCACTAGCCCTAAACTTGCTTACTTTTACGTCAGCCTCGGTTCCTAAATTTAGCAGTTGTCCATCCATGTCCACTCCTTCGTCAATTTCCTGATCATCTTCCTCCATCTCTTCTTCTTCCTCCTCAATATAATTAATGTCAATGTTAAACAAGAATGATCTTCTAACAAGCCTAGATGATTTGTCCAAAAATGAATGTTTATAAGTGATGGAATCGCCTTCCAAGTTAATAAAAATTTCTTCTCTTTCTTCAATTTGAGCGGCGTTCTCCACATTATTTTGTTCAATTTGGTCAGCGTTTCCAATCATATTTTCTGCCATCGTTAGGAGCATTAGATTTAGATAGATATATTTGATAAAAAACAATTTTGGTTATAGGTTATAAATAATATCGACAACTGATATTACAGCGAATGATACTGTATGATCGTCGAGTGGATGTTCTTAAGTATATATCCCATCGACCACCACTTTTACTACCTGCAATACTTAAGTTTTTTTTTTTTTTTTTTCGCTGTCCCTTTTCCTGTCAGATTCCTCGGGGGGGGGGCTTCGCCCCCTCCCCGCTCCGCCAACCCCCTATAAGGGGGGAGACCCCCCTCACCCACACCTTATCTTCTTTCTCTCCCTTCCTTCTTTCTCTTTTTTATATGTTTCTCCTTTTTCCTTCCTTCTCCTTTTTCCTTCTTCTCCTTTTTCCTTCCTTCTTCTTTTTCTTTCCTTCTCCTTTTTTCTTTTTTTCTTTTTTAATCTAACCTAACCTAACCTAACCTAACATAACCTAACCTAACTTAACTTAACCTGAAGAGGGTAGCCCGAAATTGGGGAGCCGGGATTTGAGTCTCGGAAATTCAGGGGTCCTGGGGGGGGAGGGGTAAGGTTGTTGATCGGCTTGGGAAAGTGGTTTTTAGAGATTGTCGTTCAACTTTAAGTAGGACACATGTGATTAACTTTTGCATATAAAATCGCCTCAGCGAAGAGACGAATGCAATTGATTTCTGCATTCACACTGTGCAGAGCTCGCGAGTTTTCTGGTGTTTACATTGTGTCTATTTGGTAATTTTTTAATTTTTATTTTTATTTCTAACATTTTTATTTGGCAAGATTTAATTCTTATATATATTGGTGACATTTTTATGTACATTTGTGGCATTTTTATTTGTTATTACGATTTTTTTCATAATGGACAATTTTTTGGCATCGAGTAGCAAAATAATTGACAATGACTTTGACTTATACACATGTACTCAAATGCAAAATTTTGCAAACCAACAAAACAATGAAACAGACGTATTTACAACTAGTCAACAACAAACTATTCAGGACTTGAATGAAATTATTTACAATAGCCAAGTTCAGAATAATGCCAACAAACACAACAACGAAAAATATTTATTTACAGCTACTCAACAACAAACTCTTGACGATCTTAATGACATTATTGACAACAAAACGGACTTAATTACAACAAAAACTAAACAAACTCTTGAAGAACTGAATGACATTGACGAAAACCAATTCGAAAATTCTAGCTATGAGGATATTGTGTGTTTTCAAAAATCTAATCCAAATTATTTAACATTAAAATCGCCAATTAATTCTCCGAGACCAATTTGCTCTCCTTTTTCGTTTAGTGAAAATTCTGATTCGGAAGAAGAACAAATTGATCAAAATTTAAGTTTGGCTATTTGTCCTATTAATTCACCATATGATATTGTAAATTCTGATTCGCAAGAAAAACAAATTGATCAAAATTTAAGTTCGGCTATATCTTCTATTAATTCACCATATGCTATTGTAAATTCTGATTCGCAAGAAAAACAAATTGAAGCAAATTTAACTTCGGATATTTCTCCTAATAATTCACCAGTTGAACAAAATTCAATTTCGAAACCATCATTTATCATTAAAAAAAAATTTAAAATTAATAAAAAAAATAAAAAACAAATAGCAAACCTTAAGTGTCTGGGTTTCGCTATTCAAAATTTAACTAATTTGATCACAATTAAAAAGGGAGACGAAAGTACGGTGAATTATGTTAAACAGACCTTTGACAAATTAGTTGACTCATTTGAAAAAATGGATTCATAAAGTCAATTAATTTCTATTGCTTTTTTCAAAATTTGACTATAACTAAATAAAAATGCACAATATTAATTTTATTATTATACAAAGAACTTCAAAAATGCAATTGCTTTTTTCAAAATTTGACTATAACTAAATAGAATTGCACAATATTAATTTTATTATTATTATTATCCAGAAAACTTCAGAAATGCATAAGTGTGTAACATGTAATAAAGTCTTCACTAGAAAGGATGATTTATTGCGACATATTAAAAAACATGTTAACGGAAATTCCACAAAACTCAACAGTTGGTTGAAAAAACCAAAGCTTGTTAAAGGTAAGAACATTTTATTTTTCATGTTATATTTTGTAAAATATTTTTTTCTTAATTTATAGATTCTACAAATATTGTAAAATATTGTAAAGAATGCAAGAAAAATATAAACCAAAGTCTATTGGGTGGACATCTTCGATCTAGTGTGCACAAGAACAATTCCAAAATAGGCTTGGAGGAAGGTGTTGAAATTATCAAGTCAGCATTCAGGGAACGAATAATATCTTCATAAATGTGAAAGAATATTTTCAACATTTGGAATACAACATTGCACATCTAATAGATCAAGAACTGCAGAAACATAAATGTGTCAAGCTAAATATGGAACTGTTCGGTTTCTATTTTAACCCCAGCAGCGACAGCTATGATGTCAAATCTTTTAATGCGCCGTTCCAAGTCATTTGCCAGGGATATCAGAAAAAAGAACTGTTAGAGCAAATCTGCACCATTATTGACCAGAAAGCTGACGAATTTGCAGAAAGAGATTCAGGTAAAGAATTTATTTTCGATTTTACAACAGCAACAAAAAAAGTAATTTTTTAATTTTTACGTTGCAGGATGGGCTTTGATGAATTTACTTCATTTGGAAATTAATGTTAACAAGCACAATCCGCTGAGAGCCT
Organism: Kuschelorhynchus macadamiae; assembly: GCA_030620095.1. Classification (NCBI taxonomy): domain Eukaryota; kingdom Metazoa; phylum Arthropoda; class Insecta; order Coleoptera; family Curculionidae; genus Kuschelorhynchus; species Kuschelorhynchus macadamiae. The sequence continues at coordinate 262,412 of JAUTXW010001055.1, forward strand.
CATCTTTTATCGAACTTCCTCAAGAGATCAAGAGACGTCAAGCTGTGATCAACATTAGGAATGATGACAACTTTTGCTTCGCCTGGGCAGTTGTGCCTGCTCTTCACCAACCAAGCGGATTAGATTTTGAAACTTCATCCTACCCACACTACTCTTCTGTTTTGGATATGTCAGGTATAGAATTTCCAATATTGCTAAAGAACATTAAGATTTTTGAAGAAAAAAATAACATTTCTATTAATGTATATGGATTAGAAATTATAAATCCTAAAAAGGGGTATGAAGTAATTGGTCCACTTTATTATTCATCGAATAAAAAAAATCAACATGTCAATTTATTGTTAATAAGTGATGATGATGAAAAAACTTTTCATTATTGCTATATTAAAGATTTATCAAAACTAGTTTCTGCACAAATTTCTAAACATCACGGAAAAAAATATATTTGCGATGGTTGTTTACAATATTTCCCTACAGAAGAAAATTTATTACAACACAATAGCTATGATTGTGATCATTTACGAATTAACCTACCTTCTAAAGAATTAATAAAAGATAAGTTTGGAAACTATTCATATGATAATATTTTGAAATTTGTAAATTATCATAAACAAATGAAAGTTCCTTTCGTGGTGTATGCAGATTTTGAATGCATTTTAAAGCCTTTAAATAATGACAATGTTGATAAAAATCCTAATACTTCATACACCTTAAAACAATATGAACATATTCCACATTCATTTGCCTATTACATTAAATGTTCCTTCGACGATAATTATTCTAAATTTGAAAAATATAGAGGTCAAAATTGTGATACATTATTTATAAATTCTTTAGAAAGAGATGTGTATAACATACACAATAAATATTTAAAGGCTCCTAAAAAAATTATCCCTTTGAACGAACTGGACAAAATTTATCATAACTATGAAAAAGTTTGTCATATTTGTAATAAACCTCTTTTAAATGACAGGGTTGCAGATCATTGTCATATAACCGGTTTTTATAGAGGTCCAGCTCATTCACTCTGCAACATAAATTACAGAATACCTAACTTTATTCCAGTTATATTGCATAAATTGCGTAATTATGATTCTCATCTATTTCTTAAAAAATTATGCTTAAACAAAGAACAACTAACAGTTATCGCACAAAACAAGGAAAAATATATTTCATTTGAAAAGCTTATTCATGTGGATAACTATTTTGATAAAAAGACACAAAAGGCTAAGAAAAAAAATATATCATTAAGGTTTATTGATTCTTTTCAATTTCTATCCCATTCTTTATCAAAACTCTCTGAAAGCTTAAAAGATGAACAATGTAAGGAAATAAAAAAAATTTTCAATGATGAAGAAAGATTTAAACTTATTCGGCAAAAAGGTGTATTTCCTTACAGTTATATTGATGATTATTTAAAATTAGAAGAAACAACTTTACCTCAGAAAGACCAATTTTATAATACTTTAACGGATGAGCACATCAGTGATGCAGAATACCCAAGAGCTGTAAAGGTTTGGCAATTGTTTAAATGTGAATCTCTTGGTCAATACTCCGACGTTTACTTATTCTCTGATACTTTACTTTTGGCAGATATTTTTGAAAATTTTAGAAGCACTTGTTTATCCACATATAAGCTCGATCCAGCTCATTTTTACACTTTTCCAGGTTTATCCTGGGAGGCGTGTTTGCGTTATACTGGAATAGAGTTAGAATTGTTAACTGATCCAGATATGATACACTTTTTCAAAAAAAGCGTTCGCGGTGGTGTGAGCTCTTGCATTTGTAGAAAATCTGAAGCTAATAACCCATTTCTTTTAAATTTTGATCCTTTAAAGCCAACTAAATACATAATTTATTATGATGCAACAAATTTGTATGGTTATGCAATGTCACAGCACATTCCAACGGGAGATTTTGTTTGGTTAACAGATAAAGAAATCAATGATTTAAATATTATGAATATTTCTAAAAAATCTAATAAGGGATATGTTTTAGAAGTTGATTTAGAATATCCTACAAGTCTACATTCCTATCATAACGATTTTCCGTTTTGTCCAGAAAACTTTAAACCGCCAAATTCTAAATGCATAAAATTAATACCCAATTTAAATGATAAATCAAAATATGTTATTCACTATCAATTATTAAAACAATGTTTGGAACATGGACTCAAGTTAACTAAAGTTCATAGAGTTTTACAGTTTTCTCAATCTGATTGGTTGAAAAAATATATAAACTTGAATTCAAGATTAAGAAATGATTCAAAGAATGAATTTGATCGTAATACTTACAAGTTGGCAAATAATAGTATTTATGGCAAGACTATGGAAAATGTTGATAGGAGAATTGACGTAAGACTTGTTACAGAGTGGGAAAAAAATAGAAGAAAAGATGGTGCTGAGAATTTAATTGCAAAACCATATTTCAAGGACTTAACAATATTTTCTGAAAACTTGGTAGCTATTCAAATGCAAAAGATTCAAGTTACTTACAATAAACCAATATATGTAGGCTTCTCAATATTAGATATATCTAAAACTGTCATGTATGATTTCTTTTATAATTTTTTAAAACCTCCTTATCAGGAAAATATTTCACTTTTATACACCGATACCGATTCGTTCATTTTAGAAGTCACAACTCCAAATATTTATTCTGACATGATAAAAAATATTCACAAATTTGACACATCTAATTATGAATTTAATAATATTCATGAAATGCCTATTACAAAGTCAGTTATAGGAAAATTCAAAGATGAATATGCTGGTGAACCCATTACTGCTTTCTTTGGTACTGGAGCAAAAGCATATTGTATTAAAACGGAAAATAGTTAAACAAAAAAAAGCAAAAGGTGTTAAGAAAAGTGCCATTAAAAAGCAGTTGGATTTTATTCACTATAAAGATGTTGAAAATCATTCTAAAACCTTTTGTTCAATGTATGTTTTTCGATCTAGACAACACACAATTTTCACCAAATTAATTAATAAATTGGCTTTGAGTTCTGAAGATGATAAGCATTATAAAATTCCCTATAGTTTTAATACATTAGCTTGGGGACACCAAGATATTGCTTTGTATCAATGGAATGCAGAACATGAAGATTTAGATATATTTATGTAGATATTATAAGGTATTTACATTTGTTGTTTTTGAAACCAAAGTTAGTCTTCATAAGTCTTTCACAAAATGTGCTTAGAAACTTTTGACAAAGAAATTGATAACAGTTATTTTAAAACATATGAAAAACGACTTTCCACTTTTAAAAAATGGAAAGGAAAATTGAGACCAGAAGTGTTAGCTGGAGCTGGCTTTTACTATACTTCAATCAATGATATTTGTAAATGTTTTTATTGTAGTATTGAAATTTTTGATTGGTTAAGTTATGATGATCCTATTGTGGAGCATAAGAAATTTGCTAGGAATTGTGATTTAAATAACTGTTTATGGAAAAATAGGAATCGAATAATTGTAACCATTCAAAATAAGTCTTCAAGCTACACATTTTATATAGTATTATTAATATCCTTATTTATGAACTTTTACATATATTTAAATTAAGTATTTTATTGTTATTTTTTTACAACTGCTTTTGCTTTCGTGGTGAAAGTATCTGCTTAATGTTAATAAATTTGGAATATAATTATTAATTTGTTTTAATGACTATCAGTAGATCTCAATTTATTCTTCTTTATTTTATTTTCCAAAATGTTTTTTATGTTCATCATCCCCCTGGCGTAACACAGTGTGAAATATGTTTTTCTAATAAAACAGACGTCACTCTAAGTAAATATTGTAAATTTATGAAAATTGGATTAATCAACAATAGTACAATTAGTTGGATGGAACGAATAAATGGAAATGAAAATGCAAGTAAATTTTTTAAAATTTTGTATCATTATCCAAATCGGTCTATTTTTGATACAAATTGGATAGAAAGGTTAGAGTTTAAAAATAATCAGTTACAAATTTTAACCCCCAACTGTACCAATTATTATGACGGATTCAAAAATTATTACTTTTCCATCATTAGTGTTACATTAAACTTTGCATTATTTTTATACATTACCATTTTAATTATTTATCTTTATTACAAATTCCAAACTGGAAATGTATTTTTTCTTTAATCCATTTTAATCGAAACTTTAAAGAAAGTGGGGATGAGAATATTTAAGTACAAGAATAACACAATATGTTTCAGTCTCGTTTAGTCATTATGAACAACGCCGTGGTTCATAAACCTTTGGAAACGCTTCTTAATTCAAAAATTTATTTTTTAAATAATTCTTTGTCAAAATTTGTTCTTGTTGGCATTAGTTTAAATGATTTTTCTCCAAAAATTGTAATTGGTGGAAAAACTGGATTTTCAATCGCACTAACCGAAGAAAATTGGAAAGACATTTGTGTTCATCAAGGAATTATTGTAAACAATTTCTACTTTCCTCAAGTTGACCAAACCAGTGTGAATATAAACAACATTCATCTGCAGGTTCAGAAAATAAATGATACCCCTGTTCTACAAATTACAAAAGGCCCACACTTCATATACTTAGGACAAGAGTCTTTGGACAATTTGTGGCGATTAAAGGAAATTATTGATTATAGATTATCTATACTTAAAAGGCAAGAATTCAATACATATTTCAAAATATTTCAAAATAATATTTCAGCTGATTGTGGCGACTTGTGTACGCATGTTTATAATATAATAAGTCCAACAGAAAATCCTAACAGTGAAAATGTTTCAACTATGAAAGAATTACTTGCTTTATATCCTGAACAAATGGAAAACAAATTGAAGCAAAATGGAACAAAACGAAAATATTACGAAGAAAACAATGAAAATGGATCAAAAAGAAAATATTACGAAGAAAACAATATCTTTTCTGCAAGAGAACAATAAGGTGCATGTGTTAGTGAAGTGGAGCTTTGCTTACAGACAAGCCCGTAGGAGTAACTTTCAGATGTGGTACTTAGATAGACTCCGTTTTGAAAAAAGAATAAATGATTGTAAACTTATTCTAGATTCGATATTATCTGAGGAACATAGAAATAAAATATATTTGACACGTTTTAATAAAAATTGTATTTGATGTTTTACTTAATAAAATTTTAGTTTCCTAAATGTAAATTTTATTTGAAATTAATTAGCACATTAAGACTTTGTAATTTGTATCAGCTAAAGCATAAAGTGAGGAACAGAAATAAAACAAATTTAACTAAAATTTAATTTCAATTTAATTAAACAATATTTTTTTTATCAATCCATGTATTATATTTTTTATCAAGTCCTAACCATTTCACATAAACTTTGTTTCCTTTCCTTCTCAAAATCTTCTCAATAAGATACACATCGGTATGCTTTACTTTTAGTAATTCTTGCTCATAAAAACCACCCAGAATGTCCTGATTATCTTCGTCTTGAATTAAATATGTCCAAGGGTTTGTCATCTTAACTTCTTTAATGTGGAATATCTCATTTGGCCAATTTGGTGTGTAACCTTTTGAAAATGCCTCTCGATGCTTGCTTATTCGTACGTGATCACCCACTTTAAACTTTGGAGATTTTATATCTAACGTTTTAGCATGAGTAAATGCAAATTTCAAGATTCTATTTTCATTTGTTTTATTTACTTGTTTTGGCTTCATTCCTATTGAAGAATGTTTTGTATTGTTATAATCTTTTACAATATCCGCTAATATATTAAACCATTTGTAATTTCCTTGAATGCTAAATATTTTCCACATATTATTCTTTAAAGTCCTGTTCACTCTTTCTACTATACTCGCTTTCAAATTGGAAAACGTGCTATAATGGTTAATTCGAAATTGTTGCATCAAATTTTGAAAATTTACATTGAAAAACTCTCTCCCTCTATCCGTTTGCAAGTTTTTTGGTGGAGTTTTTGCACTGATTAATATTTTTTTCATGGCCGCTGTTACGTCTTTTCCAGATTTAGATTTTACCGGTTCGGCCCAAACATACTTAGAAAATACATTTATGGTAATCAAGATATATTTAAATCCCTTATTAAATTTGGCATAGGGTAACATTTCAACCAAATCAGCTTGAAAAAGATCATTTAACCCTTTCACTACCACCCTTCTGCGTTTGTAGTTTTTTCTAGCAGGTTTATGTAATTCATTAACGACTTGTTGTTTAACGGTTGTCATGACAACAAACTTGTTTATTCAATTTTAAGGAAGTTCACTCTCTATGTTTTGTAATAATTCGAAATATAACTTTTATATGTTTTTTCCCATTCATTCAATTTATCAATTTGTATTGTATAACTTTTTTCATTTAAAACTTTACTAATTTTAGTAATCTCCTTTTCTAACGCATTAAAGGATTTTTTTATCTCTCCAGTTAAGAAAGTAGTTGATCTACTATCACTATTTTTGAATTCCTCCTCTGTTTTATTTAATTCTTGTTCTAATTTCTTAATTACACTGGACTTTATATTTTCCAAGGAAATATATTGTTAATTTTCTTCCAAAGTGAGTTGGTCAATTGTTCTACTGTTAAGAATGCTATTTTGATTTCTTTTTTTTTTCATCATCTAACCTTTTTATAAAAGTTCTTAATTGTTTAATTTTTTCCTTGTGTTTTTCAATTATTACTTCTCTTATATTTGTTTCCATTATTTTATTAATTTTGTTGATATCATCACTTAATTTTTTGTCTTCCTTTTTAACATGTTCATTTAAAAATTGCAAATCTTTACTTATTTGATTTAGCGTTAGCAACTGTTTATTAACGTTTTCAATTGAGGTATAGCATCCTTTAATCTGGTTTTCATACTTTAAAAAATTTTCATCAAAAACCTTAAGGTTTTTAGCAAAGATTTCATTATTTGTTTCATTTTCACCTAATCTCCTTTTTAAATTATTAATGTCACTTATTCTCTCTTGATTTTGTTTTGAAATATGGCGTCCAAATTTATCAACTGTCATTTTGAGCTTTCATTAAACAATAAATATGATTATATTTGATAGCTGTTATTTATAGTATTACTTTATCTTCTCTTAATTCTTCAATAATAGAGATAATCTCGTTACTATGAGCATTATTTCCCGCATCACTTGATGAAATTAATAAACGTAGCCTATCAACAATTTCGTTTACATTATTCCAGTATACATAGTCTGTATTTGATCTGTTTGTTTTCAAAATTAATCCCTTTCCTGTAGATTTGGCTCTAGTTGTTCTAAACGGAGGTTTTGGTTTGTTAAATGCTGTAACTAATCTTGGCAAGGTTTTTGTCTTTGTAATCCCCTTTCTTTGTAAATATGGTCCTATTATTGTAACATATTTGTGTGATGTATTTCCTTGAACTTGTTCATTTGAATCAAAATTCCTACGATATACATTTGTTTTAGCTAGAATGTTCATGTAATTATCTAAATCTTCCTTCTTATAACCTTTCGGTTCTTTTTTGAAAAGCAATTCGTATAAACCTGGCGTGCCTGTGTACGTTATTCCTCCCACTTTAATGTCTTTTCCAATAATTTCTACCGGTATCTGTGTTAAACCAAAAGAAAACTTATCCGTTTCGAGGTCATGAACTATTCCATAATAATGGTCAAATTTATGTTGTGTATCTTTCACACCCTCATCAATATATGATCTGGGTAATTCATGAAAATCTGCTAAGTAATCTTTATATGATGGTGTACCAACATAGGTTTGAATTGTTTTTCTAGTTTGTTCCAATATGTCTGACAAGTTTAAATTTGTTGTTGTGTCACTAGAAGGATCTGAAGTTTCTGCTATAACAGTTGATGACAATGGTTGTACTACAGGAGAGGAAGAAGTGATACTACTGTCATTTAAAAATGTTGGAGTTCTGTAGGGAGTGACGGAGTTTTTCCTGTTTTCTGAATATTTTTCGTCGGAGTTGATGTTTTATAAAGCTTTGTAGGTGTTTTGAAATCTTCATACTTTGAAACTCTTTCTTCTTTTAAATAGAATGGTTCGGATTTACCAATACTTGAAATTAGCTGTTTAAGTGGTTGTGTTATTGGTCTATAAGTTTGTTCTAATTCGGACTGAGCAGTAGAAGTAGCTAATTTCAAGCTTTGATATTTCTGCTTCACGGCTTGTCTCGATCTTATTAATTCTCGAGCTAAACGTTTATCCATGCTGTACAAGTTTTAAGTGAAATAAAACTGCAAATTTTTTACTTTTATAAATATATAAAGGAATCGAATTTACTCCTATATCTGCCGTGATTTACTTCACAATCTTTGTCAATTACAAGAAAGCCATATGGATCCATCCAACAGTTAGCACAAATATTTTTAAACTGATCAAATGTCATATCCAATATACAGTGGTCATTATATATATGTTTTAAACTCAAACAGTCCTGTTTAAATAAAATTAATAAGTTTGCATTTTCTCGAATTAGACGTTTAAGGATTGAGGAATATCCTTGAAAAATAAAAAAACAATCGGTGTTTCTATGCCTTCCATGTGTGAAATAGTCCCTAATAATAGATTGATTATGACAAGGAATATCATCAAAAATGATAACGGAATTTGGCTTTATCTCATGAGGTGAAATAATGTTCTCATCGCTATCATATTCAAAGTATCCAATTTCTATCATAGGTTTTAACAACTTTCTTAAATATTCATATTTTGGTTGATCTAATGACTTAGACATTTTCAAACCTAATTCCATTAGGATGCTCGAGCAGTGTAAGCATAACGTTGGTTTTACCGCTACCACTGCAACCAACTATAAGCCCTCTTTTTGAACCACCGCAAAATAAGTCACCATGCTTTCTCAACTGTTTACTTAAAATTTTTTCGTCATGATTATTTACTGGTAATGAGAATTTTTGTTTTTCAATCCTCATTCTTAATCACACTAGTAAATATTTTTAGCTGTAAAAGTATTTATACCAGAAAAATGTCAATGTGCTTTTAGTATAAAAAGAACTTCAATGACTGTGGGTCGCCATAAGTTGAAAAAAACTATTAAAACACGTAATAGAAAAGGATCTGGTTTAGTAAATAAATTAATTAGTAAACTACCTTTCCAAGTTCATATACCAGGATATAATTATTGTGGTCCCGGCACCAACTTGGAAAAAAGATTAACTAGAGGTGACGTTGGTATAAATCCATTGGATTCCGCTTGCAAAGAACATGATATATCTTACTCTCAGACTGAAGATTTATCAAAAAGACACATATCTGACCAAATATTAGAAAAAAAAAGCCTGGGATAGGGTAAAAGCTAAAGATTCTTCTATTGGTGAAAAAATTGCAGCTTTAAGTGTTGCAGGAATAATGAAGGGTAAAAGAAAGTTCGGTTTGGGATTAAAAAATACAAAAGGGGGTAAACTTAAATTGAGAAAAAAACGTATCATTCGAACACCCAAAAAAATTGGAGGATTTCTACCTCTTTTGTTTCCCATTCTTGGCGCCCTGGGTGCACTAGGTGGAGGCGCGGCAGGAATTGCTAAGGCAGTAAATGATGCTAAAGCAGCTAAACAGCAACTAGAAGAAATACATAGACATAATATTGCAATGGAAAATGCGTCTAAAGAAGGCAAAGGATTATATATTAGACCATATAAAGGAAAGGGACTATTTATTAGACCTTATAAAGGAGGATCCGTCAAAATGAAAGCAATCAGACAAAAAAAAAACTCAAAATAAGTTTTCCAAAAAGAGCACTTACGAACAATGATATTATTAAATATGTAAAGCTGTTAAAAATAACTGGCTTTAGAGGTGTTTTTATGCTCGATGAACTTCCAAAAAAAATTAATCTGAAAGAATGTGGTATTGTAAATTTGGATAAAAAACAAAATAAAGGATCTCATTGGACTGCTTATATTAAAAATAACAAAAATGTAATATATTTTGATAGTTATGGAAATTTAAAACCACCTTTTGAACTTCTCAAATATTTTAATTCGAATCAAAGGCAAAGTGGATGTATTTTATACTTATGAAAATAAACAAAAATTTAATTCATATAACTGTGGTCAACTATCCCTAAAATTTTTGCAAAAAAATATATAAACTCATTATTTATTGTAATATCTCATTCATAAATAAACTGCAATGTCTACCACAATTGCCATATCAGGAAACAGTTCTGTTTTGTCTCCTGATTTTAATCCGCCCATATATTTAGAGGATGAAAAACAATATTACCTGGGTTTAGCTGATTTTGAAACGTTTATGACTATCCCCAATATAAAAGAAGGATATAATAAATTTTATATAGATAATAAAGTAATTGTTATTCCCGACGGAACTTATGACATTACAGATATAGAAACATACATAAGAGAAAGTATAGAAGATTTATTTCCGAATGAAAAAAATTTTTTTCTTTTAAAAGCAAATGTTAATACTCTAAAAACTTTTTTAATGTGTAGTAGAATAATTGATTTTACCAAGGAAGATTCGATAGGAAAAATGTTGGGTTTTAATAGCAGGATACTAGAAGCTATGAAAGAGGAAGAATCAGATAATGTTGCAAAAATAACTAAGGTGAATGCTATTTGTATTGACTGTAATATTTGTGTCGGTTCTTACAATAATGGTAAACCTGTTCATATTATTCACCAGTTTTATCCAACTGTAGCTCCAGGGTATAAAATAGTTGAATCTCCTTTGCCCATTTTGTATTTTCCAGTTAGCGTCAAAGCAATTAACAATATAACAGTTAAAATAGTTGATCAAGACGGAGAACTTATCAGTTTTAGAGGAGAAACTATAACAGTAAGGTTACATTAACAAACAAACAAACAAACAAGTGAAATATAAAATGGTTGTTAGATATAATAGAGCCCTTGGGATGAGACTTGCCCCTACCACTATCAACAAAGTAAAAACTTATAAAAAGAAAAAGCCTAAACAACAGTTCAGTATCAAATCCAACACCAACAAGTTAAGACGAGATAATCGTAAATTTCTCACATCCTTGGGTTTCACTGTTTTAAAATAATGAACATATTAAACGTAAACGAAAAGCTTTATGTAGACAATTCCATTGTCAGTTCTGAGCTTCACACATATCAACCATATATTTCTTCAAAATTCGATTACAATGATGAAATAAGGATCCCAATTCAAGAACTCGATGCTTACACTCTACCATCAGATAGTTTACTTTATATCGAAGGAAAATTAACTAATACAGAAGGTAAATATAAGAAAGAATTGCTATTTATTAACAATGGTATAGCCTTTTTGTTCAGAGAAATCCGCTATGAACTAAACGGAATTACTATAGATTCAATAAGAAATGTTGGATTAGCATCAACCTTAAAAAGCTACCTTTCTCACAATACCAACGAAAGTTTAAAACTGGAAAATGCAGGTTGGTTTCCACATCGGAAAGAAGGTGATACAATTTTAGTTGATAATGATGGAAAATTCTCCGTATCCATATCACTAAAAATGCTTTTAGGATTTTTTGAAGATTACAGAAAAATTATTATGAATATGAAACAGGAATTGGTTCTTATTAGATCAACTGATGATTTAGATGGTGTTATTTTCAAAGAAGATCCGGCACACCTTGTTACTGCTCCTGACACTCCATTGGTTACTTTCGATAAAATTTATTGGAAAGTTCCTCACATTCTAGTTGATATGCCACAACAACTTGCTCTATCAAAAATATTAGAATCAAATAAAGATATATTGATAGGATTCAGGAGTTGGGAACTTGTTGAATATTCTTCTCTAACCGAAACAACCCGTCACACATGGCCGGTAAAAACAACTAGTAAACTAGAAGCTCCTCGTCATGTTGTGATTGGCTTTCAAGAAAACAGAAAAGGGAAAATTGTTAAAGATTAGTAAATTTGACAATATTACCTTGTCAAATATTAGAGTATATTTAAATTCTGAAAGATATCCTTATCACGATTTGTACTTAAATTTCGAAGAAAACAAATTTTCTGCTTTATACGAAATGTTTGCCAACTTTAGACAGTCTTACTATGGTGTTCCAAATGAACCCATTTTTAATCCTGAACAATTCAAAAACATTAGTCCTATTACACATATTGATTGCTCCCATCAAAAAGAAACAATTCAAACGGGATCCGTAGTAATGAGAATTGAATTTGAAACACACAATGCAATTAAAAAAGATACTTCTGCTTATTGTCTTATTTTACATGATAAATTATTTAACTACAACCCTCTTACTAAAATTGTGAAACAATTATAAACTTTATCCCCACTATTTTCATATTTCGATTTAATTTAAAGAAATTTTCAAAAGCTTTTAGTTTTAGTCATGACATCAAAACTACAACTACAAATTGAAAAATTTATTTTTAAAATTAATCAACTGAAAGAAGAAATTGCAAATTATTCAAGTAAAAAAAGTCTCATTAAAAAATTTGCTGCTTTGAAAATATGAGATTGGTTATAGATATTCAAGGATTCAAGGATGAAAAAAATAAATTTATACCGAAAGAGCTTGCAGCTTTTGATGGTTATGAAATGACTCATTACATTTTTAAAAAGCCTTTTCCAATGGAGTTTCTTTCACCTGATTGTCACAAGCAGGCGGTATGGTTAACGAAAAATTATCATTGTATACATTGGAATAATGGATTTACTCCATTACATCATTTCCCAAAAATAATTGAAACACTTACGAAGAAAGCAGATTTTGTTTTTGTAAAAGGAAGCGAAAAAAAGGATTTTATACAGAAATATTCTAAAAAGCCTGTGATTGAAATAGATGAACAACCAGCGCTAAAGCTAATGGAACCAAAATGCTTCTATCATTCAAAATCACCTTGTATGTGTGCTTTGACAAATGTGTTATTTTTGTATGACAATTGTTTTATGAATGAATAAAAATATAAAAAAACTTAATTACCTTTTTATTTTGCATTAACCAACCATGATTGAATACAATTAATATGATACCTTAAATCTAATTTTCTAAATTCATTTAAAAGTTCATACTCATTTTTATATTTTAAATAATCATTACAAAATTTAGCGGCTAATTTACATTGTTCCATTCGATCTATATTATTAACATATGCTGACAAATCTTGTGCTTCTGCGTCTTCTTCGCCTACAATTGATAAATATTGGAAGTATGCAGCAGATATAATAAACTCTTCATACATTTCAGTAACCATTTGCTCCATTGTAAATATTATTAAATTTATTCTTCTTTTTCAATTTCTTGAAGAATAGTATCCTCGTCAATAAATTGCTTCAAGTCTTTTAAATAGTAACCAAAGCCAATATCTTTTAGATCTTGAATAAGTTGAAAAAAATTTAATGTTTCAATGTATTTGTTGCAACAGAGGGCAGCCTTTACGAATTCCGCAGATTGATTACAATAAAAGTCTATCCACTCCGGACCACTTGCCATACAATATGAGAAATAGGTTTTTGAAAGATTACTAAATTTCTCCTCTAATAATTTAACTGCAATCAGCAACTCAGCCATTTCATTTATTTAACATAATATTTTAAATATGTAGGGGGACGTCTCTTGCGAATAGGATTAACTTTCCTTGATAATACCTGTTTTTTATCTTCGTATAATTGAAACCTCTTTTGGGTTGCAATTATAGCAGGTATAAATTGGCAATCTTCTCCTATAAATTCTATTAGGTGGCTTAATTCTCCTACAAAGTATGATTTCCCAAATGTATTGAAAAACGTAGTAAGGCTTATAATTCCTTCTGAATAATCATCACAACAGTCAATTGCTTCCAAATAATCTCGTTTCAGTGGATAAAACAGCTTGGTGTATTCATCTTTCGAAATCACTTCAAAGAAATTGAGATATTTAACTTTTAACTGTCTGATAGTTGTAGTTAATTTTTCGCGATTACACATAATTCACTTATTACTTGACACATTTTTTCTTTTTGTTTTATACAAAATTGGTGGAAAAATTCAAAAATAACTTTTTACGCAACTCGAGCACAGCTTAGTAAATGTGCCTCGGCATACTAAAATTATCATGATGCACCTATTTATAAGACTTAAGAATGCAAAATCAAATGTGGGAGAACAAAGAGAAAAAATTAAAAATATGATGCGAATCAGAATAAAAGGGGAGGAAGTTAAGAATGAGGGACATGAGAGAGAGGAAGAGGAGGAGGAGGAGGCGCTCCCCTATTATAACTACTAATTGGAAATCAGGGGATAACCGTGAAATTAGCCATTTCTCACCAAAGAGATTGAGGGGATAAAGTTTTAAAATCCGGTCCGGTATATATTGATATTTTGTATAAATGAATTTTACTTGGAAAATAAATACTATTATTATAAATGACGGTTAGTGTAATAGTAAGAGATTCTCACTAGGTATAGGGATTACCGTGTGGAAGAATCGTGGAAGCTTCCTAATGCTGTAGAATTGTGTACCTGTAGAGAGACTTTTCCGATTAAGGTGATAGTTGAAGTGTAATTTGATTTTTTTTTCTGTTAGTTGTCAATAAATGTGTAATTTTGATAAAAAGGGTGTATAAAGAGTAAGAATGACGCGTGTTAGCGATAATGCTTGTAGCTAAATGAGATGCGTTGGAAAAGTATACGAGCTATATTTGATTTAATCAATCGTAAACTGATCATCAGTTGAACTGTAGGATAATGGCCAGTATCCGAACGTTAAACTGTTTGATTTTTTTTTGTTGTCTTGGGCTGCGACCTTGGTATTTCTACATATACTAGTCAGTGTGGACTTATTATAGTCGGTAAGCCACGGATTCAGTTTAAAATTAACATTACATTTTTTTTGATTTTAGGAAGAGTGTAGATAATTTAGTTCGTATGCTGGGTGTGTTGTACATATATTGCATTTGTCTTTAGACTATTTTTTTCTGGAGATGTTACAACAAAGAAAGAAATACAAAGAGGTTTTCAACCACAGTCTGCTCTCTAGTCTGTAGTTGAAATTTAAAAAATTATCACGTATGAAAGGAAAATGTCAGGTCGCTTAATTCTATAGGGGTCATAGGTCACGACAAGATAAAAAAAATAGGTCTCCTGAAAGAATGTACTAGAAAGGTACATAGGTGCTAAATAAATGGTACGGTTAAACTAGAGAAATAACGCGTCGCTCTAGAGTAAAAGAATTGTTAAATCGAACGCAAGAAAGGTGCAAGCTATTAGTTCCCCCCGGTATTTCCGTTAAGTAATGTTTCTATGTTAGTCGACAAAAGATCTCCGTATAGATGAGGGAGTTAGGTTCAAACTTTACAGGAAGGTTTAATGAATCGGAAATAGATTGACATCAAAACGATGGAAAAATATGGATATAGACGCAACTTTTATTTTGGTAATTAGGCGAGCGTATTTTTTTATTATTTGGTCATATTGAAAAGTTTTAATCAGTTATTATCAGGCCATATAGGACTTGAAAATTTGCTTGTTATACTTTTGTTAAAAAAAAAAGCCAAGTTTCATACCTAAAAAAGATACATCTAGTAAAACTTATTGTTTATTATGGTTAAAAAAAACTATTAACTTGAAAGTACGACTCTTCTTACAGCTAAGCTAAAACAAATTTCATCTTGTAAAAAATTATCCGAATTAATGTATTATAACAGTTTTTTAAAATGTTTGTTTTTTTTAATATACCCAATAAATAATAAATTTTAATTTGAATAATTTAGATATCATTAAATCTATCTATTTATATAAATAGCCTTTTGGACGCAGTCTTAAAATTTTCTGACCATATTTTTTTTTTTACTCACACTTTGCATAGAAGGTTTGGGTATTTTGTTCGTTGGTTTTTTTAAGTACTATAGATTAAAAAAAAAGAGTCGTTTGTAAATAAGAATCAATATTTTAAAAATAACATTTATTACTTCTTGGTTTTAGTTTTTTTTTATTTTTTTTTCTTTCTCTGTTTAAATCGATTGTCAAAGAAAATATGTAACGTAAACAAGTCTGGCCTAGATAATTTAAATATCATTATTAAAATTAGAGGGAATAATATAGCTATTAATCGGATACCATCATAAAGCTTACTTCAGTGTTTAATCAGGTGGTACAGTAATATGTTGGCTAATGGAATAAGAAAATTAATGTTATTATATTTTTTTTGATAGTTTTTTTGTTGTTGAATAAATCTGCGTTACATGTGTACGAAAGTTTTTTTTTTTGATGATTAAAGTAAGGGTAAAACAGTAAGTCGAAGTTAATGACGTTCGTATTTTGTGGTGTTGATTCCTATTTAAATTCATAAAAATATCTCATTTGTGTTAACTGTTTTTAGGGATTCTGACAGAAACTGGTTATACCTACATTAACGATCTCTTATCTGAAGCTATACTTTGTTCTTGGGAGTACACAGATTTAATTTTAAAATAATTTTAAAGGATAATTATTGCATAATTATGAGAGTGTTCAATATGTTATTGACAAACAGAGGATCAAGATAAAAGAACACCCTGTATAAAACTATCAGAATTTTTAGTTTTTTTTAAATATAACTAAGCCAATATAACTTAATTTTTTTAGGATTACTATAAACAAACAATAAGTTTTTATTATAGGTACCACGCCAGTAGATATGAAACCAATAAATAAGCTTGGATTCTATTTAGGGAAAGCAGGGTTTTAGTACCTACCGTTTTTGGAAGATGATAGTTCAAACTTTGAAATGAAATTAATTTGAAAGAAAGTTCGCGATATTTAGAAAAGATAATATGCTTGCGGAAAAAAGAAGGCGATAAAGTTTAACATAAATCAAAGTCAAATTAAACGCTATGTTTGGAAATATTTTATTTTATTTTTTTAGGGGTTGGATATGTACTTTCTTTTGTTTTGTTTTGAACATTAGTAATGTTTTGATGTTTTAGATTACTTTATTGCGATTGTCATGCATGTTGAGGTCACTAGCTATTCGTTTTCCTGTGCCATTTGGGACAGATGTGCCAGCCAATTAGTGAATGAAGAGGCTATGAGTTTAGAGGCTATCGAGGCTATCAGTAGATTCGTGCTATGCCAGGGTCCAAGCCAAAGGTCCAAGCAAGATCCAAGCCTTGTAGAAAGCTGCTCGAGACTGGTCTCGAGTTCCACCTGTGTATTTTCATTCAGTTCAACGGCGCCTAATAGTTTTGTTTTCTTTGCAAAGAGTTTTTTTGAATACATTAGTATTCCATAATATTGCATAACATTTATGCACCAATCCTGAGTACGTCAGAAGTATAAACTTGCCTATGTTTATACAGGAGTTTTCATGTCACGTCACATTTTCCCGTTTCCAACTGTCATGTCAGTATAATTTCAGTCATTATTTAAACATCAAAAATATATGGGCAGGCATTTCTTTAAACCGAGATTGTTAGTAATGCTAACTAACAGATGCAGTTCAAAGGATTTTCATACCAAAAGGAAGTACGATTGTCAAGGATAAGTGTTTCTGAAAATATGGTTCGTTAAGAGGGAAGAGCGAAAATTCAATCTTTGTAGTCTGCATATTGCTATGTGCTATTAGCAATTATGGGCAGAAATGGTTCCAGACATTGTTCCACTTAGAAGCGTGCTATAGTTCACCCACGTCACAGTTGAAGGTCAGATTTGGCAATAATCTGACGTAACGGAAGTCCAGCGCAGATAGAATATAATATATGTCTGTGTGCAGCTGAATTGGAGCATAGTCAACAACTGTCAAAACCAATATTTTGCATAATGACTGTTTAAAGTTGCTTTTTTCTCAGAATCTTTCAAACCTAAACGTAATGGAGTCAGGTGACCAAGAAGCACAAGAACTGCTGAAGCTAAATAACCGGTATTACAGTTATTAGAAGAAGAATTAAGTACCAGTGTTGCCAAACGCTAGTAAATGATGCTCTTTAAGAACATTTGCTTCACCCCTACCATATACAGAAAGTTCACACTATCTGTAGCTGACTACATTGCACGTATACAATTTTCGATAGCTTTTTTGGAAGATAAAGAACCAGCTATAGCTTT
>JAUTXW010001056.1:0-27605 GCA_030620095.1 Kuschelorhynchus macadamiae
GTAGTCTTGTTAATTTATACTAGCGATGTAAACTCGGTAAAGTTATAAAATTAGAAATATTCATCTCCTTAACATTTACGGTTTTTAATTGTATGTTTTTACGCAATTCACAAAATCAGAAAAATCGTAGACTTTTTTTCTTTTTGAGACTTAGCTCAACTTGATGATGGAATGCATCACGGTGACATAAAGGTGCCGCCCAGATTGGAAATATTTATGATAAGATCTTAAATTCAATTCATCAGAGTTAATAATATGATAAAAACGAAATACGCTTAATTTTTATCGTGCAGACGCAATTGTCTAACCAGATGGTAATTTTTCTTGATCCTGAACGGAGGTGTTATAAAAAGCGATATCAAATCATCCTTTGAGCGTCCAGATACTCCTTCGTGCCATACATAAAAATGATTCCTGAGACTTTCCTAACGGAACAAAAACTCATTGAAGGCTATCAAACGTAATGGTAAGATGATTTCTTTGAACATTTCGTTAACGCGTATCATAATAACCTGAAAACATTTTTAGGATTACACAAAAGCGATTGGTTAGACAGTTTTTTTATTTTGCAGATCTGCAGATACATAAAGTCCACTTTTAAAACTGTCGGCCTTATACTCATCTCTGGCAGTTCTGTACTTTGTTCTGGTGTTTTGCAAAAAATGTACATTCTAAACAGTCTGGGTTGCCCTTATTATGACCAGTGGCTTCTTTGTGTAACGCAAAGTCTCACATATGTAACATTCCTCATTTCCTAGAGAAGCAAATGAGATGTTTTTAATTTGCTAACCACTTTTCTGTATAGTTCGTATGATATATCAGTTCCGTGTTTTCTGTTAAAGTCTTCGCGGTCATCTTAATTGTAATGTCACTGGGAAGGTAGCGCCTTAAGGAGCGTGCTCACGCCGGTAGTGCGATATCGCAGGTTCAAAGCTTTCAATGTGGTCTTCAATTAATTTCTCTGGTCAAACTTATTCTCCTTTTTATGCCTTCCTCTGTTATCTACCTTAGGTGTTATTAATTGTCTGTTATTAGCTTCAAGAGTCACATTCCAGATGAATCTGTCATTTTTTAAATCATAACCTATCGTGGCCAGAAAAAATTTCTTGCAGACGCTGTGTTTTTCGCCTTGCTCGTTGGATAAAAAGTATTTCACAGACTGATTTCTTCTTGATGTACTATCTGGGGTTATGACGATTGATCTTCTTTTAATATTGGTTGTAGTGGTCGCATTAAGCACAAAAGCTCGCTCTGTTGTAGAGTCATTGCCCAAAATTGTATATTTAAATCTTCTTGTCGCCTTCTTCCTATTTTCTGAATACATTTCTTTTTGCAATTTTCTGTACAATTTTCCTTTACGGATGTTTCGCTTCTTGTTTCTAAGAGCTTTTGTTTTTTTCTAGCTGTAGGTGAAGTGTCGAACCGCTTTCTTTTTCTAAGAGTCCCTTTTTTGTATAAATTTGGATATCCAATTTCTTGGATAATAGTTTGACTTTTTAATTCTGATAATGGTAGGTCATCCTCTGTGTCTTCATCCGAGGTTTCACGGAGGTCATCGCTATCCGAATGTAGTTCTTGTGTTGGGGTAAAAGTCTTATCTTTCAGGGAATCATCATCTGATTCTTCAATTGCATGATTAGAATTTTCAGTTTCTAACTGATTAAGATCGTTCACAGAGCTTGATTCTCGCTGAATGCTAGCCGAGTGTGATTCTGTGTCTTCATCCGAGATTTCACTGAGGTCATCGTTATCCGAATGTGGTTCTTGTGTTAGGGTAAAAGTCTTATCTTCCGGGGAATCATTATCTAATTCTTCAATTGAATGATTTGAATTTTCAGTTTCTAACTGATTAAGACCATTCACAGGGCTTATTGATTCTCGCTGAATGCTCGGATAGCATGGTTCTTGTGTTTGGTCCAACGTCTTATCTTTGAGGGAATTATCTTTCCAAGCCGAGGAAATATCTGAATAATTATCGGCTGGAAGTTTATCTACAAGAGTTGATCCATTCCTATGGTTTGTTCGCCGCTGTTCCAAATCGGCCGCAAAGTCACATTTCTTATTAGTTTCTGTCATAGATTTCACAAAAACTGAACTTTGTGCAGCGTTTTGCTTATCGTTTAATGCCAAATTAACAATTTTTCTAGACCGATTTATCCTACGACAAAGAAATTAGCATTAATTTAATGGATTAGGTATAAAAGAAGTAAATACCGAAATTGAAAAAAAACTAATCAAGAAAGTCGTATGTGACATTATGGAAAATTCATTTTTTTAATAATAATAAAATCTTTTTTGTGGTAATATTCAAATTTTAACTTGAATAATTACATTTAATAGATAATTTAATAATATCTAGACTGGAAAAAGCCTTTACCAATAAGTTGTAGCTAAACAAAATCGTTTAATAATATTTTTCGTTAACTATAACGATAATGCAAAATAATAATAAATAACTATAAAGACATATTTACTTATCTGTTTTATTCAAATCTTACTTCACTCCGTAAAATAGAACACAATAAACAGAACATATAATTAACAAAAGTCAGTTTAAATACCCCTAATAAACCATAACCGAAACTTATATTTTGTAGGTTAAGGTTTATAGATCCCCCTTCCTACGTAAAAACGTCATATCTGTCAACCGATTTCTTAGTTACGACTATTTTTCGAAGTATCAGCTTTTTTCGACTTTTTTTTTTTGTTAGCAAATGAGGAGATTTTGCAGATATGCCAATATTTATAAGTTAATAAATATTTTTAAATGTAACATACGACTATTTTTTGTAGCACAAATATTAAAATAAAGTGCAAGGATACTATGGAACACGATAACTCAGTTTTCACAATTTTGTCAGATACGACCTTTTTGATTAGGAGGGCAGTATAGTCAGTGTTATCGTGCGGGTCATACGATTTATTAACGACAAACTTTTTAAGTTTGTTTTTTTTTATTACGTATAATCATATCCTCCGCATAAAATCCGGAAGATGAATTAGATAGACCTATGATATTTTCATATGAAAAAAGAGGATAAACATATAAATACCAGCAGTTGCAAAAATCTTTGAGCTATGTCACTTTAAAGTCAGATTGACAAGTCAGTGACAAAATGAGTAATAGAAAACAATTTTCGGGTTTTTTGCATCCACAAGCGAAAAAAATGGTATTAAATCTAATAAAATATTACAGGAGACAGTAGCAAAAGCTCTGGGAATCGGTATAAGGACTGTGCAGAAAATTTTGCATGAAAAAATCATAATTTACTGCCGAAGAAAATTAAGAAATGTACACGAAAAAAGCCAAAATAAAAATGGGTTCGTAATGCAATTTACAATTTATATTGGGGTTGTAGACTGAAAAAGTTGGCGTTTTGCGTTTGAGTCGTCAGTTTACGCTGGTTCTTAGCCCGAGTTATAGATTGAAAGCCTCTTTGCTAAGCATGGATAATACCTAGTAAAGATTGTGGATATATTAATGTGTGTCGCAGCAGTAAAGTTGTTGAAGAGAAGGCGGCGGCAAAGAAGATGACGAATTCGGCCTGTTAATTAGGGTGGAAATACTCATAACTCCTACCAGTATTTTCTTAAAATTTAAAACAATGACCCCAAGCAGTTTTTTTAAATGGACGAGGATGTTACGTGTATATATTAATGTCCAATTTATTACGAAGAACGAACGTTGTACAGTTTTCACCATTATAATTATAGTTGGCGCATTACCTTTCTGGAATGACGTCACGCTGGTTTCAAATAACGTATTTCTGATATTATTTATATTTCAGCGATGATTCCTAACCTAAACGTATGCAGTGATGTAGATAGGAGGGGTGCGTTCAGCACTGGCTAAAGCGAATTTAAAATTGGCATTTTCTGTACAGAAAGCGCTGCAACTTGTCGAAAATGGCTGGCAAGAAATTAACACTCTCATTGCCATAAAAAAACCCTCATTTTGCACACTTAATACAAAAATAACTATTATAACTTCAAAAACTAAAATTATTTTGCAAATAAGACTTTACTAATATAAATTCTTTCATCTTAGTCTTATTCTTTGTTTGCAATGTAATAAATTGACGCCAGTTACCCATTTTCATCAAAATTATTTTAATTCTCAATTACAGACAATACTGAAAAAATATTAAGAAAAGGGGAATAACGAACGATGAATCCTTTACCTCCAGAATGTTTCAAAAACAAAAAGAGGTAAAAACAAAAATCACAGATTACTTAAAGAACAAAATAAGAGATATGATCTATTGCGTGTATGCTAAAAATGAATATGTTACAATGCAGACTTTGCTTTAAAAACTAAAAGAGAGAAATTAATGTATAACTAACTAACTTTAAAAATAAAAACTACTCCCCTTCACTGTCTTCAGAATCAGAACTAAATTCTTCATCGTCACTGCTGTCTTCGTCGGTACTAATTACAAGTGGCGCAATGTCTGAAGCATCACATATCTGTATTGTCTTCCAAGCTTCTTGGATTACCCTTTCTGTGTGGCTGACATAATTTTTCCAATGCTCTGAAGATACTTCATTTATCGCTTTTTCCCACATGGCCAAAACTTCCGATGGTGTCCCCTTCAGACTAGCAATGTATTGGTCGTATTTCCTCTTACACTCAGACCATACCATTTCAATAGCATTAAATTGACAATGGTATGGAGGAAGTCTTAGTATTTTGTGGCCCAAAGGTTTCACATATTCGTCAAGGTAGAATGTTTTTTCAATGTTACAATTTTTTTCTACAATGCTCCATATTTCATCCTTCATGGCCCTCTCTGGGAAGTCAATGTTCTTTTCTTTTAACCATCCAATCAATCTCTGCGTTGTCCATGATTTTCTTGGAATATCCTCTAAAAGGCCGGAATGATAGCTTGCGTTGTCCATCACTATCAAACTTTTTGGAGGAAGATTTGGTACCAGCTGATTTTTAAACCAATTTTCAAAATTTTGCTTGTTCATATTGTTATGATAATCTCCGCTTTTTAGTCCACTTTTAAATATTAAACTGGCCCCCTTAATAAATCCTTCCTTTGATCCAGCGTGAACTACAATATATCGATGACCTTCACTAGCTTTTTTAGAACTTGTAGACATAGTGTTATCCTGCCAGCTGTTTCTAAACGAACCTTTACTAAAAATCCAAGTCTCATCAATAAATACGGTGGTATAAGCATCTTGTCCTAGATTTTGATTTTTGACATATTCCCTCAAGAAATTGATTCTCTTGTGGACGATGTGGGGCAAATCCATCAGGTATTTTCTATTATTTGATTTCTTCCACTTAAAACCAATACTTTTTACGTATTTTCTTAGCGAGGTGATGGAAAAATTAAAATATTCATTTATCTCTTTTAGTTTTTTAAGCAAAGTCTGCATGGTAACATATTCATTTTTCGCATACATGCAGTAGATCGTATCTCTTATTTTGTTCTTTAAGTAATCTGTAATTTTTGTTTTTACCTCTTTTTGCTTTTGAGACATTCTGGAGGTAAAGGATTCATCGCTCGTTATTCCTCTTTTCTTAATATTTATGATTGTTGTATGGCTAAGTTTTGTTGCATTTGAAGCTCGTTCAATTATATTATCAGTTTGCGGAAGGATTCCATTTTTAGCTTGCTCTTCCAATTGAAAAAAAGCCAAGATATTCAAAACTATTAGCTGTGATTGCTGATTATATCTTCGCGGCATCTTGCAAAAGTTTAAAAAGAATCACAACAAATCAATGTCAATTTTGACGAATATATTCTGAAAGACACATAACCAAAACCGGCATTGACTGTTGTAAAGAAACGACAATGAGTTTTTTCAAAATGTTTTTGTCACTGTCAGTTAACATAAATCAAACAAAAATAACCAAAAATGACGTCATTCCAGAAAGGTAATGCGCCAACTATATAAATCATCCCACTGGCTACGCCAGATTTATTTGTATGATCAATATGACTAATACTTCCAACAATGTCAGCGAAGAACCACTTTCCGAATAATATCGATCGGCAACCAGCTCTTGCACCCGGTCCCCGGAAAAATAATATAATTCAGTCTTAAAATACCGGTCAAAGTGTACCGTTCGACACTTGCATAATTTTGTATCGCTCTTCGCTGTCAGTCTCGGAATGCGTAGTACAATTACATTTGTTCTTTTATTTTGGCAACCATACAAGTAATGATGTTCTACAGTTTGTGCATAAATAAATAAAAAAGTTAGTTGTGGATCTATGAAAACTCTCATAAGATTCCACATCGTTCGAACCGGATACCACAGCAATTTATGGATACAGTCTGCAGCCTCAAATACAAACACTCAGGTCCTTCAACAAACATTGGTATACATCTTTATGAAAAGGTTATTTTCATAAACAAACTGTAACTAGTCAATCTTCATATTACGAGAAAAGCAAAACTCAAGGCTACCTCTTTGAGACTCGGACCGCCAGCAAGCGACGTTGTCGTGTCTTGCAGATTTACTTTAAACATTACCGGTTCTGGGTTTAGTATGATTTGGCTTGTGTAAATACAAGTATTGAGTTTTGAATTTCCAATAGATCTATTTTAGTCTCAATCGCTATAAAAATATTTATCTTTGGTATTAGTTTATATTTGTTATTAATATTAATTGATCTCAGTCATGGAGAGTAACGAAGATCAAGTTTCTGATATTCAAGCTTATATTAAAAAACGAGGTTCAAAAAAAGGAGCTCTCACGAGATTTGATTCCTATGTTTCTAGTTTTTCTGATTTTTCAAAAATATACGAATTACAAGCGCGATTCGAAAAAATTCAAGTTCTTTGGAATGAGTTCGAATTAATACAATCTAGGCTAGAGTCACTTGAGCCAACAAATCAGGATCATGATTTAGAACGAGCAAAATTCGAAGATCAATTTTTTATTTGTACAGGCAAAGCAAAATGCATTTTAGAGCAACATTTTAATAGTTTACCTCAATTAAGTGTTTCATCATCTTCTAGTCCTATCCCTGGCACAAATCTCCAAACATTTAATAACGCGACTTTGCCTAAACTAAATTTACCAGAATTCTACGGGTCTTACCATAAATGGCTGCAATTTGCAGATACATATAAAGCGCTTATTCATAACAGTACCACTTTAACCAAAATTGAAAAATTTTGGTATTTTAAGTCTTGTTTAAAAGGAGACGCGGCTAATGTAATTACTTCCCTGGAGGTTTCTGAAGCAAACTATGATAGCGCGTGGACAATTCTGTGTGAGCGATTCGAAAATAAGCGCGTTATTATTCAAAAGCATATGAAGGCCATTTTTGAAATACCATCTATTTTTAAAGAGTCATTTGTTCTCTTAAGAAATTTAATTGACACTGTTATGCAACATCTTCGCTCACTTGATTCTCTAGGTTTACCAGGTGACAAGTGGGACACCATGCTAATTTATCATATTTCCTCAAAACTTGACCCTGTTACCAAACGAGAATGGGAAGAATTTGCTTTAAAACTTCAATCTGATACACCCACAATCTAAGATTTAACTAATTTTCTCAATCAAAGATGTCAATTATTAGAAGGTTTAAACATGGGAAAATCAGATGGAAAATTTAAAAAACCACATGACCTTTGTAAATCTTCAACATTTCTTTCTAATCTTGCTCAATGTTGCCTTTTTTGTGGGAAAGATCATGCCATATTTTCATGTCAAGCATTTTTAAAATTATCTGCTCAAGAACGTTTAAATAAAATCAGAAAATTAAGAGCGTGTACTAATTGCTTAAAAAAAGGACATGCCTCAGCAGAATGTCGTAGTACGCATTCATGTAAAACATGCTCAAATCGTCACAATACCTTATTACATTTGGACAAGGCCTCAAACAAACAAGATAATAAAAACAAAAATGAAAATTGTCCAAGTTCAGAAAGTTATTCGCCTTCGCCAATTCTTAAAAATAATAATGAACAATCTGACAATAATTCTCAAGTTCTTTCAATTAGCAACTGCCTTAAAAAGGATCCGTATATTTTACTTTCTACTGCCACGGTGCTAGTATTTGATAAATATGACAAACCGCATAGCTGCAGGGCTCTTTTAGATAACTGTTCGCAATCACATTTCATTACTCAAAATTTATTGACAAATTAGGAACTCCATCAACAAATCTTCTTCATACGGTTGAAGGTTTTGGTAATGGTCTTACCAAGATTTTTCACAGAACTGTCACCAAGATTAAACCAAAAACAAACACATTTACTCTCCCTGATGTTTCTTTTCTGATCACAGAAAAAATTACTACAAAATTACCAAACATCTCGTTCAATTCAAATGATTTACAAATACCACAAAATATAGTTTTAGGCGATAGTCAATTTAATAAACCGGGTCCAATTGATATGCTCTTAGGTGCTTCAGTTTTCTGGAATCTGCTTTGCGTTGGACAAATTGTTTTACCTAATGGTAACACAGTGGCACAAAAAACAAAATTAGGCTGGATATTGTCCGGGCCCTTGCCTGTAACTAATGCAAACAATTCAATCTGTAATTTGTCTATTGATCATGAAATTCATAACCAACTAAAGCGATTCTGGAAAATTGAAGAATGTCAACAAATAATAACACATTCTAAAGAAGAAATCGAATGTGAGCAGCATTTTCTAAAAACCACAACTCATGACGAATTGGGTAGATTCGTTGTAAGTTTACGGGTAAAAGACAATATTTCAAAACTTGGTGATTCATTTGATCAAGCGGTAAAACGATTTTACTTCACAGAGAAAAAACTATCTCAAAATCCTCAATTAAAATTACAATATTCAGCTTTTATGTCTGAATATGAAGCCCTGGGTCATATGTCAAAAATTGATTTGACTAATAAAGCAGATGGCGATCGTATCGTATACTATTTACCTCATCATGGTGTCGCAAAAGATTCTAGCACTACCACAAAGCTTCGTATTGTGTTTGATGGTTCTGCAAAAACATCAAGCGGACTATCATTAAACGATACGCTAAAAGTTGGTCCTAAACTTCAGGACGATTTGTTTAATATTGTTATACGATTTCGCACACATACATATGCATTTACTGCTGATATAGAAAAAATGTACAGGTGCGTATTAGTACAAGAAAATCAGCGCACGTTGCAGCGTATTGTGTATCGAGCCAATCCTTGCGACAAACTTGACGTATATAATTTGAACACCGTGACTTATGGTACATCATGTGCATCTTTTTTAGCCATCAGATACCTACGGCAAGTAGCTGTAGATAATCAGGAAAAATTTCCAAGGGCTTGCGATGCAATTTTATCTGATTTTTATGTTGATGATCTTTTGTCAGGGGCGGACTCAATTGAAAGCGCTAAACAATTAATTTCGGAACTTAATCAAGCTCTTCAACCCTCAGGCTTTAAACTACGTAAGAGGGTTGCGAATGATGAGGTTACGAACGGAATGAGATGAAATTACGGGTAATCCCGAATTAAATCAAAAGCTTATATTCGATGATAAAATCACCAAAACACTTGGCTTAACGTGGAATGCACGGAACGATATATTTCAGTACAAGGTCAATCAACCAAATTCATCTCGAGTTACCAAACGCTCAATTTTATCATCTATAGCTCAAATATTTGATCCTTTAGGATTAATAGGGTGTGTAACTATTTCAGCTAAGCTCATTCTTCAAAAATTATGGCAGTTGGGCCTAAATTGGGACGAAAGTATTCCAGCAGATTTGCACAATCTATGGATTCAGTTTTATGACCAAATTCCAGTATTAAATGACATTCAAATAGCGGGACCTATGTTATGCTCAAATCCTCTTCATATAGAATTGCATTGTTTTAGCGACGCTTCTCAGAAGGCTTATGGTGCTTGTTGCTATTTACGCTCGGTTGATTCTGCACACCAAATTCATGTTCGCTTAGTTTGTGCTAAGTCCAGAGTAGCTCTGCTGAAAACGATAACACTTCCAAAATTGGAGTTAGCAGGTGCCCTTTTACAAATCAGGTTGTCTCAAACAGTTTTAAAATCCATTAACATCAATATATCTCGTGTCTTCCATTGGACCGATTCGACCATCGTTCTAGCATGGTTAGCAACAGAACCACATCTTTTAAATGTTTTTGTTGCCAACCGAGTATCGGAAATACAACAGTTTTCAAATATTGATCAATGGGATCAGGTTTCAAGCGAAAACAATCCTGCTGACATAATTTCGAGAGGAATAAATCCTCGAGACTTGGAAAATTGCCATCTTTGGTGGTTTGGCCCTCCATTTTTAGTTCTAGAAAATAATCATTGGCCACAACGTAAATTCATACCACAAGAACCACTAGAATTAAAGGCAATTAGTTCTACTTTTATCATACAATCCGATATTTCAATTCTTGACAAATATTCCTCATTTAATCGGTTACAAAGAGTTATAGCATTTTGTTTACGTTTTGTTAAAAATTCTAGTTATAAATCGTTAGATAAACGGCTAGTCGGTCCACTCTCAAGTTTTGAGTTAACTGAATCTACAATTATAATTTGCAAACTTGTTCAACAACATTTCTTATCCGAAGAATTTCACCTTTTAAAAGCTTCTAAGCCATTATCATCTAAGAGTAAAATTTTATCATTAAATCCATTTTTAGACAAAAATGACCTTATTCGAGTTGGAGGTAGAGTAAAAAATTCGCAGTTTCCTTTTGATCAAAGGCATCCGATTTTGTTGCCTAACAGTGGGAACTTAACAAAAATTATAATTTTACAGCAGCACTTGCGCCATTTACATGCCGGAGCTCAAGCGGCATTAGCGGCTGTTAGAATGCAATTTTGGCCTATTAACGGTCGCAATGCAGTCAGAAGCGTCTTACGATCTTGCATAGTTTGTTCTAGATCTAACCCTGAAGTGTTCCTTATCAGATGGGTAATTTACCTCAGTCTCGTCTCACTCCACAAAGGCCATTTTTAACAACTGGCATTGATTTCGCCGGACCTTTTTTAGTAAAAGACGGTAAGACAAGAAATAGAATTTTGGTAAAATGTTATTTGTGTATTTTTGTTTGTTTTACTACAAAGGCGGCACATTTAGAATTAGCCGGTGACATGTCTACGGATTCATTTGTGAACTGTTTAAAGAGATTTGTATCAAGGAGAGGCATTTGCAACAATATTTATACGGATAATGGTACTAATTTTATTGGAGCGGAGAGAGAATTAAAACATGTGCTTTTACAAATAAAAAGGGAATCAAAATTCCTCGAATTTTTATCGTCAAATAAAATTAATTGGCATTTTTCACCTCCATACGGACCCAACTTCGGGGGACTATGGGAGGCATGCGTTAAATCAGCTAAGTATCACTTAAAAAGGATCGTTGGAAACGCGCACTTGACTTATGAAAGCTTAAATACCATTTTTGCACAGGTCGAATCAATTCTGAATTCCAGACCGCTAATTCCTCTATCCAATGATCCAAATGATCTGAACCCTCTGACGCCTTCTCATTTTATTATTGGCGAACCATTAACAGCGCTACCGCAAACAGACATTAGGAGCATTTCATCAGGACGCCTTTCACATTTCCATCATCTACAATATCAAGTACAACATTTTTGGCAGAGATGGTCTTCTGAATATATTAGCACTCTTCAGGAGCGAGCAAAATGGAACAAACACTTTCCCAACGTTGAAGTAGGAGTCTTAGTTGTTCTCAAGGAACTGAAGTGTTTCCCGGCTCAGACCAGATTGTGCGAGTAGTAAATGTGAAAACTTGTAGTGGTATAGTGAAGCGCCCTGTTTCAAAAATTTGTGTCCTACCTCTTTAAATACAAACATGACCATTTTTGTTTATTGTGTTATAACCACATTTGTATTGTATTTGCCTTATTTTCTGCGCAGGCATATTAGTTTGTTTTATTTGAAAGCCAACTCTTTCAAAGGGGGCGGTATATGTACAGTTTTTACCATTATAATTGTAAATCATCCCACTGGCTACGCCAGATTTATTTGTATGATCAATATAACTAATACTTCCAACAATGTCAGCGAAGAACCACTTTCCGAATAATATCGATCGGCAACCAGCTCTTGCACCCGGTCCCCGGAAAAATAATATAATTCAGTCTTAAAATACCGGTCAAAGTGTACCGTTCGACACTTGCATCATTTTTTATCGCTCTTCGCTGTCAGCCTCGGAATGCGTAGTATTCGCAATGTTTAGTTAATCCGAGTGTGAATAAATGTGATTCTTAATTACATTTGTTCTTTTATTTTGGCAACCATACAAGCAATTCAGGTGTACAGTTTGTGCATTAATAAATAAAAAAGTTAGTTGTGGATCTATGAAAACTCTCATAAGATTCCACAAACGTTTTAAAAGGCCCTCTAAAATCCAGCAATTTCATTGGTTGCAACTTAACGCAAATGTCAATTTTCGCCCATCGTTTTCGTCAAAGTTAAATAGCGCCATCTTTTCTACGGCTAGCGGAAAAAATATAACCTTACTCATTGCTTTGCATTAAGTAAACTTCAAGGACAGCGCAAAAGGCGAGGCAAGACACGAACGTTTTCAATCTATAACCCAGGCTTTATATTACAAACGGTCTTCACTTTTTTGTTTTTTTAAAAACGTGCTCGTTACTTCTAAATTTTCTATGGAGAACTAAAACATAAGTACCTCCTGTCCGGCAAATTACAAGCAGGATTGGTCTAGCACTATTTTTCGTACACATAAGGTATGCTTCTAACATTTTAGAACAAGTTTTAGCAACAAAAAACTATAAATATATTATTTTACTCTCAAAACAAAACGAAACTGCATGGTAACTGTCATTTAAATCTCGAAGCAACCAACCAATTGTTTTTACTTTGTAATTTCATACCCAACTTTACTGAAAGTAAAATATCGTTGTAACCTTGTTACTTTTAAGTTTAGGTCGACATTGCATATAAACTTTTTTGTTTTGTGGACAATTTGCAAACATTATGTTGAAAAACATACAGGGTATTTTATTAATAAACATTAATTTATTTAATTGATTAAAAAATGCTATATTCAATTGTTTTTCTGTTTTTACCATCTTAACAGGAAAAAAAAATGCTACTATTTTTCTAGTTTGACCGACCTGGTTCCTCCAATATTAACGAAGTTATTATTGGAGCCTATTGCTAGTACCGTCTTAATCGGAGGTGCCATCTACAGGCTAAATAAGGGAAGTATTGGAATCGCAAAAATTTTAGGAAAATATAATTTTGGAGAGTTTAAACCGATTCACGTAGATACTATTCGATGATATTTAAAACAGAATGTACGTAATATTTCGAAAAACCGAAATACGTCAAATTTAATTTTACTTCCCTCTTAAAAAGACCTTAAAATCACCCTCCGATATTTTTTTAAATCTTTACGTTTTAGGGTCCCTAGATGCCGAAAAACATATTTTCTTGATTTCGTCGGTCTGTATGTCGGTTTATCGATCTATCTGTTCGCGGCATAGCTAAAAACTAATTATCCGATTGACTTCAAATTATGGTTAAAAATTAAATGTCATATGGAAATGAGCTGTTGACATTTTGGTGAAAATCCAGTATGGCAAAACAAAACGACGACCTAGTGAAATGAACTACATAATGAATTGATTTCAAGTTGTGTGCCATAATACTAATTGTGGTATAGAGATAAACTAGTAAACCTGTGGTACTAATTCAAGATGGCTGAACAAAATGGCACCTAGAATAAATTATCTGTAATCTGAAAAAATGATCCTCTCAGAGTTTACATATATTCACGTTTTAGCGTTTCTAAATGCCAAAAAACTGACCTAGTAAATTTTGGTAAATATCCAAGATGCTGGAATAAGATGCCGGCGTGAAACGTTAAAAAAAGTATTGTTAGAAAAACTAATTATCTAATTTGCCTCAAATTTTACACATAAATCAAGTGTTGTATAGGAATTAACTGGTAATATTCTGGTAAGAATATAAAATAGCAAAATAAAATGGCTGCCTAATAAAATATTTAAAAGATAAGTCTGAAAAACTTCTTATTAGAATAATTTCAAAATTTGTGTAAGCATGTAATGTGATATACAGATAAACTGGTACAGTTATGGTACGAATTTAAGATGGCGGCCAAATAATATTTTTAAATATATATGATATATATATATATATATATATATATATATATATATATATATATAAAACATATACCGAAAAACCTGCTTGATAGAGGAACTACAAGTACGGTGTTTAGAAGAGAATCCTAGGCGAAGACCTGCAGGTAGTGGATCTGTGGGGCACCTTTTTTGAAGCGAGACTTTGTTGCCAGCTATTGCGGGAGAAGATAGTTTATGATCAGGACATACCGTAGTGTTTTTTTTTTCGAGGTTCCGCTTTCTTTAACTTTTTGCGTTTGTGAAAATCTCTATTTTATTTACACTACCTACCCCCTTAGTGAAATGGAAACCAGGAAGCCACCATCGAAGGTGTGTGGTACCTGGAAGTGCGGAAATAATAGCCACCTCGAGAAGCATCCCCGTGTGCTTGGCTTACTCTTAAAAGTGAGTGAGAGAAATAAATAGGAATTACATCCAGGATACGTGAGTGCTAATAGGGTTTCATTTTACCAAGGATCGGGACTTTCTGTCAGACATCTCTGAAATGAACAGGATAATTTATTCCCATAGCACAAGCCAGGGAACCTAAGTCGGACACCTCTGAGCACTAGGTGCACGAATGCTATCAGTGTTTCCTCCTGCAGGCTATCGAGGGAACGTCGACGGACGTCCCAAAACAGAGAGTGTCCCGATATCCTTCTAGGACAACTCTGGGGATCGGGATAACCAACGAGAAAGAATTAAATTAGAATTTTCAGACTCTCATAAGAGAAAAAGGGCAACGAAGGCCAGGGAGTCGAGTGGTACCAAGTTTTCCGGTGGGAATAGATGGTAAGAGTCCCGTAGGAACCTATTCCGAATCAAAAGTCCCGGAAATCCCGATAGCACAAACAGGAAGAGTAATTAAAGGGACTAAACTTAGAGAAAATTGATTAATAAGAAGTTCCCCAGGATCACGCCAGAGTCCCGTAATTCCGGTAGGACTATAGCACAAGCCAGAATACCTACCTGAAGTTGAAAAAATCTGCATGGAGTATTACTTACCTTGTGCGTTAATTGGACCCAAAGAAAGCAACGTTTTGTTTAATAAACGACCATACTCAGGTCATAGTAAAATGGAAACCACTAAAAAACGAGGCCATCTGCCACCAAACGGTGCTGTGCTGTGCTGTGTAGAATCAGAAAAGCAAAAAGTTATCATCACAAGTAAAAAGGACAAACGGGTGCAGGATCATCTGGGGGTCAGATAGAGGCCAAGGCTAGCCTGCATCCACATCAATCTTGCGATCCCGAGTCTGTATATATATATATATATATATATATATATATATATATATATATATATATATATATATTAACATTTCTACCTTTAAAGGATGCCCAATTGAAATGTTATGGTTTACCAATATGATGGAAGGCGGTAAATAAGTAAGATATGTTAGTCACCAGATGCAATATACTCACCTAATATCGACCCAATAATATCTCTTAATGATGACTATTGCTAGCTCTAGTCGGGTAGGTTCGGATTCTTCTTTCTCGTTACTCTACCAATACTCCACAATCTCTTACTTTAGATGTAATATTTAAGTTGAGCGCCACCAATTTTTAATTTAAGTTAAATAAAACTCGGAAAAAAAAGTTGCATTGGATCTAACCACTATCAAAAGGTAGACTTATTTTGATCAATTGAAAACCAACACGTTGGAAACAAATGACTTTTATTTTATATTTTTAATTCACAAAATATTCAGTGACTTATCCCCAAGAAAAATAAGAAAAAATGTACTGAACAAAAAAAAAATTTATTAACTCAATTCCATCCACCAGAGAGCTTAATAGCATCCCAACAAGAAGTGAATGAATTAAGTTTTCCCTAACAAAAGGTTAAATTGATTGTAAGGTTACACTAACTGAATTCCCAACTAAATTATTTGATTTGGGTAAGTAAATACAAAATCCAGAAGCTTATTCCTTATCTATACCACTCCAGATTAATAACATTTGGATTACACAATATAAACAAGAATTAGATCAAATAATCAGTTTAGAATCCCAATAAGTTTCTTTCCCCCCCTTAAATGATTGAAGTTTAATTCTAGTTAAAACAAATAATTATGTTACAAACTATAATGGTTAGGGTTAAGTATTAAAAAAAAAATTGATTAGCCACACGTTGAGTGGCAGCACAATAAATACCTATAAAATCTCTATTACATAAAACAGCAGTAATTAGGTAGCGCTACGAAGCTAGCTGCGTTTCACCTTACAGAAATTCTGCACAATATGCTACATACTAGATAAGGTGACACCAGTAATTAAATTAATATGCATAAACCGTTTAATTAACAGAAATAATACTATATGTTAAGTTTCCAAATATTATACTACTACTTAGCTGAATACTCTAGTCACTAGTGTAGACTGTAAATGGTGGTAAGGCAGGTAACATCCAAGTGTTCCTCAGTGATCGCTATGTCCTACAGCTTCGCTACGTAGACCGTATCCAAGACATCACGTCTATTCCATCAAAAGAAAAGATCCAATTCCATAAATAACTAGCAGTTAGAAAACCATACCAGAACCTTGCTAATAGTTTGTCTTTAAAGTTCCAAAATAATCCCAATGAACTTCAAAGGTTCAACCTCATACAAAAACCCTGAAAAAAGAATTGTCCTATGTAGAAAAATCTCTACAAAAAAATTTGGAATATAATTCCAGACAGGCAGAACAACACACAATATATATGAGAATATAATACAAAATGTAACTTGAATTCGTGGGTTATGGGACTTATGGGAAGATCTAAAGTGAAACCACTATTTTCAATTGCAACGTTTCGTGTTACATTAACACTTTTTCAAGCTCTTGAGTTAGTGGGAAAACCTTAATTATGGACATTTACATAATAAATAAATAAACATATACACATTTTACTGACGTAGGAACTACACAAACTTTTAGGACGGACACAGCACTATTACTTATCAACAACTGTTGTTACAGTTTACAGTTTACTTATCAACAGTTGTTGATAAGTAATCGTGCTGTGTCCGTCCTAAAAGTTTGTGTAGTTCCTACGTCAGTAAAATGTGTATATGTTTATTTATTTATTGTGTAAATGTCCATAATTAAGGTTTTCCCACTAACTCAAGAGCTTGAAAAAGTGTTAATGTAACACGAAACGTTGCAATTGAAAATAGTGGTTTCACTTTAGATCTTATTGCAGTCCCATAACCCACGAATTCAAGTTACACTTATTCATTAGGGACACGAAATGCCTACTCAAAATAATACAAAATTCTTACCTCATTGTACCTATGAGGGTACCAAAAAAAATTGCTTGATGAGCACCAACGTTAAGATGACCGATGTTAGTGGCACGTGGAAGTAATTAAGACAAAATCACCATGTAGGCCGTAAATTTGAAACCCAAAATTTACTAAACCATAATATTCAACTTCACTTCGTCAAATCGGATCCTTCTAATCTCCCATTTGGGATGGAATTTTAGTTAACAATCAAAAAAAAAATTCAGAACATCCGACACTTCCGTCATTGATGAGCCTTGGTGCTAAAAAGAAAGATCTTTTTCTTAGCCCTTCTCACATACACAAAATGGTTTCCATCACACAATATTACCAAACACGGTAAATCTACATATCCTTTTCTACATTCCAAAACATTATTGGAAAAAAAACAACTTTTCTCAGTATCAACAAAATAATGTTGTACAATAAATCCACTAAACTAAAGATTAACTTGTCAAATTCCAGTTCGGTTTATAACAAAAATAGCTTTTACACCCATGAGTATTTGAAAGAGATGAAAATATATTATTACTCCTCAACTAATCCAAGCTACCCTGTATTTTGTCCAACCAAAGAATAACAATCTAAATTAGTAATATTAGCTCGCCGATACGTCAAATCAAGGACTTATAATAAGAAAGAAAAAGAGAGAGACAATACTTCCCTTCTATGCTTATTTAGACTGCATTATTCTATCGATTGAAAGCATGTGGTTTTGAACTGACCCATCATAACCCCGTGTAAAAATCTGACAACTGATAAACATTAACAAAGCAAATCTTTGTAGATTTCGAAATATATTAATGAACAAATTAATGCAAAATAGTGAACCAAGTTATTAAAGAACATTTGTGTTTAAATTTACGTGCTTGTGAAATTTCCAAACAAAATGTGATATGCTATTTGACATGTAAACAACAAAATTCTTCTGAACTAACTGAGATAAACAAATGGAATCTTAGAATATTAAGGCAAGAAAACTATATGCAGGTAGATTTTTGAATGTTCTATTAGATTATCTTATCAGAAACATATGTCACTTAGATTTTACCTTTATTTGTTTGTCTTATATGATTGTTGACCCAGTCTTCGAGTCACAGCATATTAAAAATGTTAATTCCTATTAATTGGAAAATCCTAAAGTGAATTATATATATAAAACCGTAATTATATTATAATACAGGACAATATGAAAGTATATTACACTGGCTCTATCAAAAATAAAGTAAATTCACCATAGGGTTCTAATTTTGTACTTTTACTTCTGGCTATTTGTGACAAGAAATTTCTGAAACTAGCATTATTTCTGTAACTTAGGTATCAATGGTAAATGTAAGCCTGAATATAGTATAAAAGAGTGTTTTTAATTATAAATTAGATTAAAATGACTTAGATATCACAAATGATATAATACTAAAAAAAATGAAAAAGTGTCAAGCGAAAATTTATTTTACTGAATTTTACTGTCCTGTGTACTGACAGACATATATGACAAATCTAACTGTATATATATATATATATATATATATATATATATATATATATATATATATATATGTATGTATATATATATATATATATATTGATTTTTCTGTAAAATTTGAGGTAAATTAGATAAACAGTTTTTTTAGTAACAAATTTTTAACGTTTCACTAGACCGCTATCTTATTCCGGCATATTGGACTTTTACTAAAATATTCCCAGCTCATCCTCATATGATCCTTAATTTTATACCAACATCCAATCTTAAAAGTAATTTGTAAATTATGCCGTGAATTGACAGACAAACTGACAGACGGACCGACGAATTGATAAAACCTATTTTTTAGCATTTTTCACGATAACAAATATTATTTTGTTCCAGTGTTTTTCGGCTTCTTGGGACCCTGAAATGTAAAGATCTGAAATATCTTGGAGGGTAATATTTTATCGATTACAATATTCCCTTTTAGGGGGGAAATAAAAATATGTTTGTGAAGGAATTTGTTACCGGAGAAGTGCCGGGTAAAAGCCAAATTACCAACCTTTTAGCTTACTTAACCGTCTTTCCTACTGAATATACCCGTTAGCCCGTGCATTTTGATCTTGATTTATACTTATAAGTAGAGACCGGAATTATAAGCACCAAATTATTAAAAAAGTGCTTAAAAAAGCTGCAGATTTCTTCAAAATAAGCATCGTAATCCGTAAAAAAAGCAAATATAAGTTGGTATATGAAATAATAAAAAAACTCCCAAAAAATAGGTTTTTTATTTGAAAAACTATTTAAATAATCAAAAAAACATTATAACTAATCAAATATAAAATATATAATAAAATATAAACATTTCAAAACTCTTAATATAAATATTGAACACTTTATAATCCCTGGCCTTCCCAAAAGAACCGGCACGCTCAAATATCTCGGGCACGGTTTAGCATAGTATTATTTTATTATGGAAGTTTTATTATCAGAAGCAGTTACCTATAGAAAACCAAATTTTTATTATAATATATAAAAGAGTTTTCGAGATATTTGACCGTTCCAGTTATATTGGGATGCACTGTAGAATTAAACTTTATTCGTTTTGAAAACAATGAATTATTAAATATTGTTCTATATGTTCCATTGTTAAATTGTGTCTCCTATCATCTAGGAGATATTTATATTTTGAAAAACTCTTTCCACATCGACACTGGTAATTGGTGCGTACTTAAAATTTGGCAAAACATTTGGATCCGTACAACTTAACTCTGGAACATTTTGATGTCCACTTAAAACTAATGATATGTCTACTAGTTTTTGAAACCCGGTATTTTTTTCTAAAACATCTGCCATTTTATTTTTTATTAAATTACCAATGTGTCCAGGAATGTCATTAATGGTTTTCTTGAAACTTTCTATCAAAGCAATTGAGTCCACCAAGGGAACCTGCTGTTTTTCTAATAATTTGATTGTGTTGCTTACGGAACTGAAATTTGCTTTGATAAAAGCCAAATTATTTTGAAGCTCACAATTGTTAAGAATGCTTTGACAGTCCTGAATTGATTTGCTTGAGTTTTCCGAAAATTCAAAAATTAAATTTTTAAAATTTTGAAAATTTTCCGCATAATAAATAGCGGCGTCAAGCCATGTTCCCCATTTGGTTAACACTGGTTCTGGAGGAAGTGGAATATTTGGACAACGTTCTTCAAACATTTGTACTCTTAAAGGGGCTTTAACAAATATTTTTTTGCCATTACTAATTAACTTATTCACTAATGGAAATTGTAATCGTATGGTTTCGGCAATACGATTGATACCATGAGCTAAGCAAGTGCAGTGGATTAAGTTGCTGTAAAAAACTTTTAAATTTGTTGACGCCTTGACCATGTAAGCAGCTGCATCTGAAAGCAAAAGTAGTACTTTTTCACTTGGTACAGCTTCCGGTAAATAAAAGTTAGCTAGCCCTTCATGTACAAATTTGGATATAGTATTACTGTTTGTTTTGCTCAATTCTTTTGAACTTATTAAATATCCTTTTGTAGGAGTCTCGTGGCACAAAACGCCAATGATCAAATTTGCGATATAACGCCCACGACTATCTGTAGTTTCATCAACAGTAATCCATACATAATTGCTTCCAATCATTGCTTTGATTTGTTTAATTGTATCGAGATATACAGGAGAAATATATGTCTTGCGTAGAGTACTTTCGTCTGGAATAGTTCGTTTGCAATATTTTTCTAAGAAATTTTTGAAGTGCTTGTTTTTTAATTTGTTTAAAAGAATATTTGCTTTAAGCATGGCATTGCAAAGGTCTTGATTAAATTCTTGTTGTTCATTACGACCGGAAGTAGATGCCAAGGAAGAACCAATTGTTTGTTGTTTAAGCTTATTAACTTTAAACTTTTTCATTTTTTCTAAGTGTACTTTTGTTTTCAAATGTTGAACTATGTCGTACTTTTTAACACATTGAATCTACAACAAAAAGCAC
Source organism: Kuschelorhynchus macadamiae (assembly GCA_030620095.1). Lineage (NCBI taxonomy): Eukaryota > Metazoa > Arthropoda > Insecta > Coleoptera > Curculionidae > Kuschelorhynchus > Kuschelorhynchus macadamiae. The sequence continues at coordinate 21,358 of JAUTXW010001056.1, forward strand.
TTTTTAGCTGCCTTTATCAAAAAAATATTTATTAAGAATATGCACCATTCTAGGCTATACCAGGGTAATATTTCTTAATGACAATTACCTGCTAATATTTAAGAGAGTGCTGTTTTTAAGATAATTTTTAAACTAAAAATATTTCGAAATTATTTTCATTCCTAAACAATTTTGATCTCCTAACATTTTTTCCTTAATAAAATCAAATTCATTTTACTTGGGTTAAGTCAGTGAAAATATAGAGGCATTAGTGGATTATAGAATGCTTGCTTCGAAGCTATTTTTTAGATACTTTTTATTTATAAAACAATGGGGCTAAATATTTATTATTTTTTAATACATGTCGTGCGTGTCGTTACCACTAATTATCATGGGATTTTCTATATCACCAAAAATAATTATTATAGGTACGCAATACCTATATTATTCTTTGATATGTCCTAGAATGATAACTCGATGCTTTATGTAAAACTTACCGTTTTAACGCAAGCTTGACAAAAAACTTTGCCATTTTCGAGTTTTAATTCTGGGTTGTCGATTATCCATACCCTTAGATTACCGGCCATTTTTTATTAATTAATATTAATATTTACGCAGCATAGTAGGTACTATCTGAACGACAAGCAGTAACTAATAGCAAAGTTTTAATTCTGGCGTGGATCAAAGGCGCACCGCTACTCCATCATGCCGCCTGATTTATGGCTTTTTACCGGGGCGCTCGAAGAGTAATTTCGCTTCGCGCAAGGAATATTTTTATACGAGAGCTTTTAGTATATTTAGTAAACTTTGCTAATAGCATCCTAAAACTACGTGAGTGCCCACACATCTGTTTTTAAAATTATTATATATCGATCGGGTCTTTCCCTAAAAGACATTCTGAAGTTAAGGTGCGCGTTTGTTTTCAATGGAATAAAAAAAGGCCAAAAAAAGCAAAATAAGTTCTGATTTTATAAAATAAGTTCGAAATTAAGAAAAAAGCAAAAAAAGCATATTTTTTTTGTGAAAAAAATAGTGTTTTTGTCATTGTTATACCTAAAAATTAATATTTAATTGAGGTGCTTACAAATTTAAGCATAAGCAAAATTGCTTAAAATCCGGTCTCTACTTATAAGAACCCATTAAATCGTAAATCTCCCCTCTGAATTATATAATGTTTTGGTTTTTTTTTATATTTGAGAACTGAACTAAACGGAAAATTTAATTTGATAAATCTCGTGCAGTAAAGGTCCCTAAAGATGCCTCATACACTCTAAGGCGAAACATCGGTAAAAGCATTTATTTTTTGACAGGCTTAGATGGGTTGTTTAACGGTTTAATATCTTAATTATATGAGCTCGTTAGCTCAAAGTCGGTTTTATAAATGGGCGGCAAGCAAACAAAGAGGGAAGTGATAATTAGTCAAGCAGGCGGTTTATCGAACAATCCTACTATTCGAGATACACGAGCTTGTTTAAGGCCAAATGTTACGTTGCAAATTAGTTTAGCGATAATTGCATTCTGTTCTGTCGGTGCCAACAATGAGCCTTTTAATAAATAATAGACGATAACACAGAACGGAAGCTATTGAGGCTTAAGCCAATGAGGAAATCCTGATTTTTGGAGTTTTGGATATAGACATTTCCGTTCCGTTTTAGAACACAATGTTGTAATAGTCTGATGATTTGTTATTATAGATTGACAGGTGAATGACAACAATAATAGATATTTACGATAAAAGTGGGATAAAAGCGTTATTAACATACTCAAAGGGAAGAACCACACAAGTATGTTATAATTTTCCCCCTCCCTGTATTGTAAGCAACCTAAGTGAAAGTTACTCAACAAGGTATTAGTTGCACTTAACGAGAGGATGTAAGTCAACTTACATCCCTAGGGAAATAATAATCTAAAATTATTATAAGTAGCTTTAATTCCATGAACATATTACAAAAATCCGGACCAAAATCCGATGATACAATACATGTGATACAATTATTACAATTATTCATATTATTAATAAAATTTGGAAACACGTTTTCTCGTTTCTTCTCGATGTGTATTACATTTTCTGACTCCACAGATCCTTCATTTTTAACCAATGTTTCTGTCACTGTTGAAGCACTGCACTTCTGGCTGGGTCTTATTCTATAAAATTTTATTCGCTACTTCCTTTTTATTATTGAGGCTCTCAGCTACGTAACTTTCCGCAATAGTAGCGGATTTCCATCCACCATGTCGCTTGATAGCTAATACATCAACTCCAGCATTGCTAATAAAGTTGCCGATGTTCTTCTAAAAGGGTGTCCAGTATACATTTTGAAGCTCTCAAACCGACAGGCTGGTTTAAGCACTTTCCATTTTGATATCGCATAAAGAAGCGCGAATTAATGGTCGTCATGTGAGACCTTGTTTCAATGTACTTTTGAATTATTTTGAAATAACAAACAAACAAAGTGTCGTCACTTTTTGTCACTGTAAATGTACGTGACATTCCCATTTTTGGAGTCAGGAATGGTCACAATTATGAGTTCTTGACTTATTATAACATTGTCGATTTTCATTTCACAGAGTTTATTAGAACTCCCATTACCAAGCATTAACTTATTCACATTTTCCCTGTTAAACACATTCGATTTTTTGGGTCTATAACTATCGTTTTTCCTTTTCAAAAATGCTCGAAGTTTTGGATACTTCTACAAAACCTACCTTTACGTCTATAAAAAGGGTGGACTTCAACATCGAATACTCACACCATAAGCTTGATGGGGACTTCAATATAGCACTTTTTTCGTGGAAATACGCCAAAAACAAGGTTTCTGAGACTGCAGCAGCCGTCTTGCTTTGGCACCAATTCTTAAAGGATTTATATGCTGCTTCATACCTTTTTTTCGACTTTTCCGGTAGTAGAGATAAACAAGCAATATTCGTTGATTCGTCTACGTCTGAAACATCCATTTTGTCCACACAGAATCAAACAATTCGACTTCTTCAAACTTTTCGCTATGAATTGTCAACTTGACGTTGTTGGTAAAATAAAAACTGCTTATGTTGCTCTGGCAACGGATCACGGCTGCCTTCATAATTTAATGAGAATGCTATCGAATGTAATGATAATGAAAATCCAAAATATATCCAGCATTTTTTTGTAAACATACAATACATAGAGGGGGAAAAATGTTATTTACTATATAGGATGTAAGTACGTTAACCAGTCTCGAACTTTTTTGGCAGCCCTCGCTATCTCTCGGACGCAAACTCGTCCTCCATTGGTAAATGTTACTTACATCCCTTATAGTATAAATAACTATTACATTTTCGTGAATAGATTACCTATCAAATATTTAAAAACAAATTATCTCTTTTACCTGTACTTATTATACCATAGCAACCAAGTAACTAAGTTTTCGCTAGAAAACATTAGACAATATTGCAGTCAAACATTCAGTTCAACATGAGCGATTCAGATCTTCCATCTGACCGAAAAATCACGGACCAAATATAAGTTGGTCCTAGTCCCGGTATCAGAAATGGTGGAAAGAAGGAACATAAAAACTATCTCCAGTGAGAAGATATTGTTAACCTATTTTAATGATCGATACCAAATTCAAACACCATTCTCTCTTTGGGCATACTATTCAACGTTGTGGGGTGTGTGTATTAGAAAAAAATGTGGATATTAATAAATACTCGCATCTAATTGCATTATTAAAAAACGAAGATATTAACGGAAAACGATAATAGTGTTTTTCTGCAGGAAGCTGATGATAAATATTTTTTTTATGGCGAAAGTAGCACTCATTGTTGGACTAGCAGGAGTATGTAGAAGAGAAGAGCTGACAAACTTACTCTTCGAAAATGTGGAAGTCGAAGGTGCGTGTTCTCGATTTGTAATACCATTCACGAAGACAAAAATAGCTCGCGAGTTGTTTGTAACATCAGGAGACACTGAAGGCTTAGATATGGTGGATATGATCGAAAATGACATCAAGTTACACCCTAAACACATTGATCATGGTCGTTTCTTCATGTACTATAAGAACGGTAAATTTATTGTTAAATTGATTAAATATTAATTAAATTAACTTTGTTTAAACATTTTTATTTTACAGATTATTATTTTATTTTACAGGCCTAGTTTTTCGTATATTCTAACTCTTTTTTTATTATTGTCTCCCTCTTCGATCTCTCTTTTCTTATATTCATATCAAATTTACTTTTATTCATCTGTCGTAAATTAGAAAGTTATTAACTTTGATCGAGGTCTGGGTCAGCGCTCATCTAGCTAAAGAACCTAGACTGCGCCAGGCATTGACTAATAACTACTAATTAGTTTGAGTAATTTATATTATGATACTATGTATAATGTCTATTCAGTCCGTAATCTACAGGCCTTATTTATATTATATATATTATATATATATATATATATATATATATATATATATATATATATATATATGTATATATGATTTCTGTCGGTACTAAAAAACTATTTATCCAGTCTTTCTGAAATTTTGCCGAAAAAATTATTTAGGAATCAACCGGTAAAATTTAGGTAAGAATCCAAAAATGGCGTCTTAATAAGTTACTAGCTCCGTTAGATAGCGCGATAAGTTTCCAGTGGAATTTTAAGAACATGGAGTGCATTCACTCATCGTCCAGAAATGTTATTGAAGAAAAACAAATGGGTTTTATAAAAAAAATACGTAATAAAACAATACTAAAAATAATGGTAAAAGGTCTCGGCAACCAGACGGTCATTTCAAAAGCCAAAATCATATAAATTGGTGCAGTACAACTCCCTCACGAACATGCTGAATGCAGACTGACTTCAGATTTTAACAAAATATTAAGGGTCATATGGGGAAGACCTTGTAATATTTTGGTTAAAATCCAATACGCCGGAACAAGATGGCGACCTAATTTAATATTCGTAAACAGAAGATTGTATATCTTCAACGTATGACGAAGTATTAAATATCATGGTAACGAAAACTGATGCAATAATCAGTAATAATAAAATTATTATTAGTGCATGCAAGTAATTGAAAAACAATTTTTTGTGGCAAAACCGCTCCATCTACGAAAATTTTCGAGAGGGGAAAAAGTTTCAAAAACTATTAGTCTACGCGAAAACATGACTGATTTTTCATAAAGTTGATGACGTCAAAAATCAGAAGGTATCTTTAGATGGGACATAACTTTTATAGTACTTCCACTTTATAATAGCCAGCCACTATACCATTAGAAAACGTCAAATTATAGTATTAGACCAAACTTTGAAAATCGTTAAAATTAATTAGCACGTTTCCAAAAAATTTAAGAAAAACCAATTTAAAAAAAAATGTTGCCGCTCTCTACAGGAGAAAGCGGAAGCAATTTCGTTTTGTATATGTGGGTTTAAATTGGCCTCATGGAGTCATTATTTATATTTCGCCACCCATTTTCAGGGTTTATTTTTGTAGATAGAAAAAAATACTAAATACAAAAGTTGTATGGATTTCAGGGCACTTCCTAGAAAAAATAAATTTGAATATACAGGGTGAATCAGAAACTAGTAGCGTACCAAATTTGATTTCTCTTTAATGAAATGCCCTGTATATTTTTGATTTTTTAGATACTACTTATTATTCCCTTTTCAAAAGTGTGTGATATATCTATACTTGGATCGGTAGTTTCAGAGATTTTCGACTTTAAAATTTTATCCTAGGAGTTTTATTGATTTATTGAGACTGACATTCTCAGATTGTCACCATCATTTAACTTGTCTGTGTTAGACAAACTAAATAAAATACGCTTATATTATGTCAATAATAGAACCCCGCCCACAAATGAGTATCATAGGCAATTTCACAGTAGAAACGTCTTAACATGAAACACAATAAGATATACAGGGTTATTCACGCAACCCGTTCATTAAAAGTTTTTGATGATGCCATTTAGATTAATTTCAAATTTTGGGTTTAGGTAAGGCCAATGGGTACTTCTTTTTTGAAATATTTTCAACTTGCCGTTACTTCCGGTTTAACCGGAAGTTGGTATCAACTTGCTTATTTTAAATGGAACACCCTGTATTTTATGATATTTTTGGATTCTACGGAGAATTTTAATGCTATTTTTTGTAGCATGTCCTATACCTAGGTTCAAGCGTTCTTAAGATATTTGACCTTGAACCGAAAATGAGCCTTCGGGGTACCAAATTTTAAAATCTCAAATTTTTGTAAGTTTTGAAGATATAATCTACATATTTTGCAGACGATCGGTAAATA